>BGPR01037941.1:0-14914 GCA_013235015.1 Araneus ventricosus | reverse complement strand
CATTGTTATGTTGGAAAACAACATTGACGTGTCTTTCAGCATATTATCACAGTTGAACTTTAGTGCCTTGTTCAGATCGGTTGATTGTTACTTGTTGCATTCACAATTGACTGTCTGCCACAGTTGAAAAAGTTCACAGTAGAATATGCTCCTTTGCTTCCACCTGATACACAAAATAACCTTACTGCCATGAGTGATCTGATTTGACATTGATGGACCTGGTTTATCTGGAAGGACACATAGCTTCTGTCATTTAGGATTCTCATAATGAATCGGGTTTTTTTTCCTCGGAATTATTCAATGCACAAAATCTATTACTTTTTGTTATTGAAACAGCAGTTCACATATGGCTTTCCATTTTTCAATGTCCCTGTCTTTCAGTTCGAATGGGATCCAATGTCCTTGCTTTTGAACTATCCCCATTGCATGTCCATGTTACAAAATGCATGTTTGGGTAAAATTTATTGCGATAACCAATTCCAATTGTGTTTGGTAAATATCTTCACCAAGATATACTTTAGGTATGATGAGTTTAAAAGCTAAAACTGGCTTTTATTGTTCTTTTGTTATGATATGGTTATTTGAGGGGTTGTAAACAAAATAATGGCAATCAACCCCTTAACAGTTTTATTTTCTTTAGTATGTAATAAGATGACCCCTTCTGTTTTGGAATGAGGCTGTTGTTTTCATTCATCTAAGAAGGCATAGAATACTTGAGATGTTAATGGATTCTAAGTAATTTTTCTGTCAAATTATAAAGCTAATTAATGATTAAATTTTAGTTTATAAGCCTAAAAATGTGATAATTCGATACACATATGGCATGTGGACAGGACAATTAAGGGGTTAATTGGAGAAAACTGTGAAAGATTGCACATGCCCAAACAGGATATGGGTACTGTAGGCATTGTGCAGAAACCAAAAGACACTCAGTCCAGTCAGAAGAACAATTCCTGTGTGGGACTCAAAGTGTTGTGTTCTGAAGTATGTTTAGAAAAGGTGATTAACTGTCAAGTCCCATGGCAAAAGTACATGGGAATGCTATCCTGGATTTCGTGATGGTTGTAGTTATTTGTTACCCTATAATGCCTTCCTGATATCCCATTCTTGAGTGAACGCCTTACCCTATGGAATGGTTGCATAATAGGTCAAAGCATTTTGTACAGGTCAGAATAGGAGAATAGATTTCCCCTGCACAGATCTTCTGTGCAGTCTTGGCATTGGATAGAGATCACGAGAGGTCTCCTTTCTACAATATATCCATGGATTATCCGTAGAAATTGGTCTTAGTCATCAGTGTGGCACAATCTTAACATGAAGACAACTGCGACACGCTGTGTTCTACATCAACTCACCAAAGTTCAGAAACGACACCAGCATGCACTAGTTGGTCTCCGCCTCGACAAATATTGCAATGAAGGGAATACAGTTCAGTTGCCTATGGTCGCCATTCATGAAACCTAGACACGAGGCTAACACCCAGGTTTGCCGTGTCCACAGAAATGTGAACTGGAACCCAATTGGCGAAGGTTATGCTGATTGCCACATACAGAAATGAGGTTGTCATCATTAGTCATGCTGTACCTATTGTTGAAACTTCTAACACAGCAGACTATTGTCGATTTCTACACCACCTGTGTTCAACTATGTGGCACAAACGTTCACTTTTTCTGTGAGACGATCTTGTACGATAATGTTTGTTTCCATATGGCAGAAGTTGTAATCTCTTAATTAGTCCACCCGGCATATGTACTTGTGATTTGAAAGTGTTTCCTAAGTTGAAGGAACCCCTCAGAAGCTTGCGATTTCGTGACGTTGCATCTACGGTCCAAGCACGGCTCAATCACTGTCATCAACAGACACTACCTTGCTAACGTCATCCAACGATTTCTAGATATTGGTGCGGGATTTTGACGGTGATTATTTTGAAGGGATATTTTGTAATTTGTTTATAAACTCAATAAAAGTTGTATTATGCTGCTACTTTATTTACAGTCGTCGTAATTACATTATCGTGTTGTGTTCAGTGTTTTATATTAAAATAAAAAATGCCTTTTTTAATTTATTAAAAATCAGTACTAGTGATTTTGATGTTAAAATTTTTCTTTCTCTCTTTTTTATCATAAGCAGTTTAAATAAGCACCTATGCAATCAATATTCCGACTTAAGTATTAACTTAATGTTTTGCATTAATAATATAGAAGGAAAGATGAGTTAGTCTTTGTTGGAGAATGAGGGGGAGGGAGGGGATTGTGCATAGCAAGCTAAGTTTGCCTTGTTACAAGCATGTTCATTTCTGCTGCTAAAATTTGCTTGTCCGTTTAAAAGAATTAATGATTCTTGAATTTTCCGGATATGCCAAGCTGTACATTATTCGAAAGGTTTGTGATAAATGAACGCCTTTGGATTTCAAGATTTGACACTATTTTTTTGGTTACATATTTGTGTTGAAAATTTAAATTTTATTAAAGTCTAATTTTTCTCGAAAAAATTTTTATTAAGAAACATTAACTAGCTTATTCATATTGTGTGTATTCGATAAAGCACATTCACATTTTCGGTTCTATTGAGATAAAAAGGACATAATATATTCAATTGAAAAAATCTATTTGAGCCTTTCACTGGAGTTCGTAAGAGAGTGTTGTGATTTTCATATTTCACACAGAAATATTCACCCGAATATTTCAAAAATTAAATAAACTTTTAGAAAGGCTCTGTACCTCTCTACTTGATGCGTTTTTATATTCTTTTCTGAATCGCATGATCAAATCATGAACAGAAAAAAACGGACTTTTCTGACTTAAAATTCGTTCATTCAGACATTGTTAGAAATGTCTGTTTTCAGAAAAATATAGAAGACTGTTTTCGGAAAAATATAGTAATTTTAAACTTGCGTCAGATGACGAGAATGAAACCTGAACTGAGACTTCACTCTTCTCACTTCCACGCCAAACTAGCGCATTGACATTTGACCCCAACGTCATATTTAACATGCGCCTTGTCCACATAAGATGGATGTTTGATGAAATTAGGTCTTGATCCTCTGACCATGTAGCCAAGGGCGGGACTACGAAAATGTCTAGACATTTCTGTGTATAGCCATCGAGGATTTTATTAGAAATTTTGAGTTAATATTCACTCTGAATCAGTAAATAATTCTATTGTCAAAGTAAAATGTATGTTGGTAATTTAAAGTCAGATTTTTGTAGTGTCACTGGAGGCATCTTTATCTCCTCCCCCCATGTGTGAAAAGGGTTTATTGGTTAACTGAAAGCTTACTTTTTTCAGAATATTTACATTTCTGCATGAATTATGCAGAGTGTTCAATTAATGTGGTGACAAATTCAGATATAACTAGTAGACAAGAACTCGAACATAAATGAGACTGGAAAATAGTGTCTCAGATCACATTAGTCTGTGAAAAGAAGGCAAACATGTATGAGATTCTGACTCCAGAGGGGTGGCATTCGTGAGATCGCTCTCACAAATTGCCTGGCCTCCATGTTCGCCAGATCACAATACGTTTGACTTTATTTTCCTTTAGTATCACTTTAAATCAATCGTTTATGCAACAACTATAAAACCTCACTCTGCAGATGATCGTCGCCGTGGCGAAGTCATTAAAATTCCATGTACCTTAGAAGGGCGTCCGAGATTCATTTAAATTGTTATATCACTGTACGATATTTACAGTTATTCAAAAATCGTCAAAACTAAAATGGTTAAATTTGGCATGAAGAACTTAACGCATTCATCACTACGGACGAGATATCTCGTCCTTCAGGAATCTTTGCTGCACACTAGAATTTGACTTGCGTAACAAATTTATTAAGTTAAACGTGTTAATAGAATATCCGTAGAGTACGTTCACCTCTTTCTTTTGACGTGAAAACGTTTTTCCGCTCGTTACAGTGACAGTCGGTCGAACTTTCTTGTCTGACAAAATGCCCGATAAACTGCAGAAAATCTGAAGGTATTTGGAACATGTTTTCTTCAGATTTTCTGTGGGAAAAAAATGTAGAATATCTGAAGAAAACAATGTTCCAAATACCTTCAGATTTTCTGCAGTCATGGCTTAATTATTAATTTCATTAATCTAATTTGTATATCAACTTACTTGTACGATGTCAATACAGATTGTGACAAAACTTCAAACTAATCCTGGCCGGGATACGAACCCGCGTTCATAGAGTCGGCAGGCAGGAGCACTAACCACATGACCATCCCGGACTACACAAGATGGGGGTAAAATAATTTATTTGAGTTTTAACGTCACTATAGCTCTAATGGCGCCATTTAGTGGTGTAAAAATCAACCATGGTCAGAACACGTGTTTCAAAGTCGTAGAGATGAGTAATAGATGAGATTAGTAATATTTTTGTTCAATAATATAGATTCTCTGTTTCAATAAATTCTTTTCACATTTTTTTCTTTATGATAAACCTTCTCTCCATCCAAGCAAGCTCCACTTTTCTCTTCTTTTTGGAGGAAAATATCTAGTCAGAAAGACAGTTGGAAAACTAATTGGAAATTAATTAAATTATGGCTGAAAAGTTTAAAATGGTAAAACCTCAAATATTTATTTTAAAGATTAATTTAGAATTCATTTTTTCAGTGGCATATTTAAAAACTTTAGTGTCTAAGACAATTTTCGAATGGAAAATTTTTCTCCTTATGCATTCCTTTTCTATACAAGTACATGGTCGATATCGCTGAATTTAAAAGTGACTGATGAAACTCCTATCTGGTGTAAAATTAAACAAAAATGATAATTATATTCTAATTTTGTTTTATATCCTTTGGAAAATAAAGCTGCAATATTAGAGAATATTGTTCAAAATATGTATTTAGAGAAATGCAGATATTATGAAATTGCAGTTAAATCTTCAAAAAAATCAACAGATTATTGGTCAAGTTTAATGATGTGAAAATCTGCTAAATAACTGCAAATTGAATTGAAGACAAAATGCAGATTTTTTTGCTGTCTTACAAAAATCTGCAGAATATTTAGAGAACAATATAATAAGAAATTTTTTTTGCAGATTTTATGCAGATTAAATTGAAGAAAAAATGCAGGTTTTTTTGTCTTCAAATAATCTGCAGAAATCTTTAAAAAAATAAACTCCAAAAAAATTTTTTTTCTGCAGATTTTTTGTAGCTGGAACCGTCAGATTTGCATCGCTAATCACTACGAGACTAATAATGCGAAAAGAATGGTTGACCCCACAGCGGAGAGATCATATCTGCAAGAGTTTGTCGCATAGTATTTGTTTTGCCTATGACGTCATCGTACCAGTGTAGGCGCATGCGCGTGATTGTTATGAATTAGTTTTATGTAAGGTTATAAATAAGTGTAGCGTGGAAACGCGTTCAGCTAGGAGGTTGATTCAGGTGTCATTTTAAAGAGCTTGAGGAGTATTACTAAGATCCAAAGTGAGACAATAAAAATATTTATCGGAATATAAGTAAAAATCGGTATTAAATTGAAAATTTCATACTCTGCATGTTTTTTTATTATAACATGCAGAGTTTTCTTTCGAATTGTACGGAACTTACAGAATAGTTGACAAAAAGTAAAAGAAACATTGTATTCAAATTTGAATATTACCGGAAATCTGAGCATTTTTTAGTAAATAATGTTTTACTGTGCATACGCGAGATGTAGTTCTATATACTGTCAACAGATGGCGCCATCAAAAGCTACTCTAAATTATACATAAGAAAGGCGCAGTTCGGGTCCGCGTCGTAGCCTTTTCTTGAAAACGTCGGGATAAAATCATAAAACAAGTGCTTCGTATTAATACGTAATTTAATTATCAATCTCTTTAATACGATATTTACACAGAGTAGTATAATGGTTACAGAATAGATAAATCTTAAGTTTATCGTATGTAGCAAGGGTTCTATGTCCGATGCGCACAGGCGCATTTCCGTACATTATTAACTAGTGGACTTTCCGCACACATTGTAGGTTTACTGCATTTAATTACCTTTGGCAGGAAAACTTGGCAAACATCTAGAGGAGATATAAATAATGCATACTTATCGTTCTTATAAGAGAGTGATTTATGCAATCAGGGGGTTCTTTTCTAAGGGATAATCACCACTTTCCCAAGGGAAAAATTGATAATTACCGTTACCCCTACCGATAAATCCGAGGAACATTTTTAAGTTTTATTCCTTGATTTGATTGTGTTCGGTGTATCAGCTTTTTCCCCTTCTCCTTTGCTTTTATATAAATTTTTTAGTATGAGCAATTGTATTAAAATTATTGCTTTGATGACGAAAATAGAACCTATTCATCGGTACAAATACAAGTCGAATGATTTTCATTTCAACAAATGAATATTTGGCTGAAATGTTTTGATATTTTACCATTAAAGTTGTAATTCATACTAAATATCAATGAAAAATTCATTCAATTCTTTTATTAATTAAAATGCAGCAAAAGAGAAGTGAAAACAGCCTTTAAAACCGAGGTTCCAAAAAACTGTAGATATTTTAAGTGACAAATAATATATATTTATAAACATATCAAAAATGTTATTCGCAGTTATTTAGGTATATCATTTTGGGAGGCTTAAAATAGTCTTAATATTAAGTTAAATCACTGACACTGCAAAATCAATTGGATTTTTAAAAAATGTAAAGAAATGAAAGAGAAGAGAAAATAAGATTTTTTCAAATATTATTTTCAGATATTAGAAAATTACACTTTTTCTACAGAGCCAGAATATCAAAGATACAGGGAGATTATACATTTTTAAAAATAAATAAGTAGTATTAATAGAGAAAATAGGAAGTACAAGTTTTGTTCAAAATATAGGGTGGTGACAAATTATTAAACACATTTAAAAATTAATAAAAAACCAATAATGTTACAACTGCGTTTTTTTAAATGAGAGAGTAAATAAAAAAGTTTTTTCAGATAAGTGGCGTACAATTAAAAGCGTTCTAAATTTGCAACAGCGACAGATTTCAATACGCAATGGCTACCAATCTGCAGAAGTCAATGCGCGTTTTCTGGTCTCCTTTTTACTTTCTCGTATACGAAGTATAAAAAGAGAAAGTATTGTAATTGTCAAATAATTTGAACTCGAGATTTTGACGAATCTCCACGTTTTAGACCTCCCGGAGTCCGAAAAACACAATTTTGGAATTATGTCTGTCTGTCTGTGAACACGATAACTCAAAAACTAGTAGAGCTACGGGGATGAAATTTGGTATGTGCACATTACACATAATTTATGGGTTTCTGTCAAACTGTGGACAAACTCCGTCTAAGGGAAGTCTGTCTGTATGTATGTTCGAGGTCATGCGAACGCTATAACTCAAAAACTTGAAAAGCCAGTTGGATAAAATTTTATACACAGCTTTATCGTCATGAATGTAGGTCCGAATAAAATTTTGGGCCAAATCCGTCAAAGGATTGACTGTCTGTCGGTCCGTATAATTTACTTTTGAAGATAATCCGTTATCTCCACGCGCATGCGTACTGGTTACTGCTGTTCCCGTAATACGGTCTGTCTTGGCTCACCGCCAAATTCTTCTCGAATAAAAGTGAATTAATTATGGAGTGTTTTCTTTTAATTTTTCTTTCACGCCGAAACATTTTCTCAATAAGAGTTGCATATTTGATTTGCGATTAGTTTTATTTTGTATATTTCGTAATGCATTTTTTCATAGTGGACTTTGCATTATTTTTACTCTGACAGAACGAAAGTAGTTGTTAAAAGTAAAGTTATAAAGTAACAAGCCAAAATTAATGTCAATTGATTCATCAGTTCTGTTCTTCATGCTTTTTTAATTTCTTAAGCACTCTGCCAATGTGCATGATATTTTCAACTACAACTATCGGTAGTAAATTTGTAACAACCAGATCGGAGATATTGCTGGCAAGATAAAAGGCTGCTTAGATGTGTGCAAATCTTTTAGTAACTTACATCATATAATTGAAATTTGGTATGTGGTCTTCTAATTTATCCAGGCGGTGGGAGGAGAAACAGCACCTTTTTGGGGAAGTATACGAGAAAGTTTAGGAGAGGCCACTCCCGCTGGTTTAGTTTGTCTTGGATATCTCAAAAACTATTCAATTTTCGTATTACAATTGATTTATCAAATTAAAAAACATAAAACTTCCTACAAATGCATAATTTTATTTTTCTTCTAGTTTTAATAGTTTCGCAGATAATGGCTCTCAAAAATGGGAGATATCCAATAATTTACAAACACCTAGACCACCGTAACAGCGCGTTATCTAAAATTTTTTAAAATGCGTTCCCAGTTAAAAACACGTAGTAGTAACATTATCAATCTTTTCTATTAATTTTTGAAATGGGTCAAATAATTTATGACTACTCTGTATAAGATAGAAAAGCCAAAGGTGGCCATAGTTAAGCTTTGATGATTTTTCAAAATTGTCTGATTAGGTGTGGGTAGCTGAATTTTCCTTTTGCAAAATTTCACACTTATCTCTAACACATATCAAGCATACTTTTCTTTGTAAAATAAAATTTTATTATTTTTAAAATACAATTTCAAAATTGTAGCTGATGGGCAACCTTTGGCGCATAGTGTTCCAGGGGTGGTCGATATATTGAAATCAATTTTAAAATGTAAAAAAAAAAGAAACTCGGTAAAACTATTTTTACTTCTAGAAGAGTATTGCAATTTTCAATTCTTTATGTTTTTACGTACAATAACTAGGCTAAGAATTAAGAAAAGTTTCTTTTAGATTTCGTGAGGTTTTTCTGATATGGATTATTTTCTGATATATTTTATTGCGTCTTTTTGGTTTGATTTGTTGCATATCCATTTATGAGGACTATCAGTTATTATAATTGCTTTCTAGGCTATTCCTTAAATTCGTGAAAATAACCCCCTTGATTTGATTAGTCCAATCCAAATTGTGTGCAATCTGAGCAAATTTGGGTAAACAAAATCACCTAACTTCATCTCTGAGCTATTTTAATGAAACATAAGTTGTAGCCAACCAAATTTCCTGTCTAAGAATATCATAGTATATTTCGCTAATCAAGGGGCTATTTAAATTAAGAGCTATTAGTTTTTTGTAAAAATATTGAATTGATGATATCTAAATCACTCACTTGTTCACTATCACTTGTTCTCTGATTGTGGCCATGTAGCGCTTTCTCTAAAAAAAATGATTCCACAAGCCACATTTACATCGTTGCAACATAAGTTTCCTATTTTACGGTCCAAATATTTAATGGAATTGAGGTTGCAATAAGGCTCAATCTAGACCGACGGTCCAACTTTGGCAACTCTCCCTTATTTGCAAGAAATTCAGGAATGGTGAAAGAAGAATATTCGCGATACAAAATAACAATAAATTGTATATAATTTTCTAGATTACATGTACATAAATTTAAAAAGCAGATAGTTATTTTCTAATGCTGCATCCACACTGTCTATGAGGATTATTACGTTAAATGTTGTAATTACACATATGTTTTATTATATGTACGTGGGACGATGTATCTAAACATGACAGCAACTGAATTAGAAAATAAATAAAATGTGCTCTGATATAATTGAACAGAATTTTCCTTTTGAATAAAAATGAGATGACGAATTTTAAATTCAAAGGCTTCAACGTTTTCATCTTGGGTGAAAAAACTACGGCTTTTTTAGAATTAACCAGAATTTGATATTAAAATAATTTACTTGAATCCTGTTTTACTTATTTTGACCAGATTGCCTACTATTTTGCTGAAAAATTAAGTTACATGCAATTTGTTTGCCTATTTTTAGTGTAATGGAGCATTCAATATGTGTCAAGTATTGGCCTGTGGGTTAAATAATCGGCCCCAAAAGAAATTTTTCATTTAAAAATTTCCTCCCTCATTTCCTAATTTCAAAACAATACAAATATCACTATTGAATACTTCTTAAGAATGAATAGAGGAATATTGTGTCTGAAGACAAATTTTATACACACAGCATCACGTGCATGGAAAACGATAAATTGTTTAGTATATCTTTTTAAGTCACAATCCGCTATTTTAGTTTTGGGAAATCACAAAAAAAAAAAAAAATGCTTAATTAAAACTTAGAGGGTTCTCTAGTATAATATTTGTGATTTTGCAAACATATCTTTAATTATTTCTTAAAATAAAAAGGCAATATATTTTCAAATAATTGAAAGGCATGCGTATTTTCAAAATTTCTGTGACTATCTGGTGGAATTGAAAAGAAAATGTTGAAAACATAGGGGTTTATATAGCTTAGGACCCCATCATGTCTAAATCAATCCCCGAGTGAAGTTGACATTTATTTTGCAATAATTGTATTAATTTTTTTGTTCATTAACTGTAAATGATCCAGAATTTTAATTAATTTATTATTGATTTTTAAATAATTCTAGCAGTAAAATTCATGATCTTGTGATAGTAAATGGTATTTTGCAATTTGGATGCTGATAGATGGCAATTTGATTAATTGATAAAGTACGGTAATACTGCTTAGTAACTTTGATTCATTAAAATAAAGCAGAGATAATCGAGAAATCTGTAGCACTTGATATATATTTAAAAAGAGCATGTTGGGCCCATTCATTTTGAAAATGCAATAATCAGCGATATTGTTTCGTTTAACATTTGAAGTAGTAATTTCTGAAATGATTAAACTTGACTTTTATCTACTTTAACAAATGATAAACATTTTATCACAATTTGTTTCTTAATAGGTATGAGGTACATACTTAAAGACAACTTTACTGTTAAAGTGAAATTAAAGTACTTATTTTGAGAACAAGTGAAACAGCGAAATAGTACTGATAAATGTTTGAGTTGATTTCAAAATGTGTCCTATGCATTATCTTTTCTTATTTTAAAGAAACGAAGCAATAAATAAAGATAAAATTTGTAATGGACTGAATATTGTAACTCGGTTTATTAGATTGCATCATTTTTTCGTACATCAAAATTATCATTTTTACAACTTTTGCAGAGTAAAGTTATAAATGAGTTCCTTTTTCAATCAATTTTTTTCAGACGCAATTTCTTTCTCATCTTATTCATGCATTTCATGCATGTATTTAACATTACGATTAACGATTTATATCGATTATTTATATTTTAATTTAAATTATATCGGTATTATTCACTTGTTTGAGAATAACAATTATTAAGGTCCTTAGCATTTTCCCACGGAAGCATCATTGAAGCAGGGGACACTGATATTGATTGTTATATGCCAAAGGTTTTCAATGCGCTAAAGCCACGCCAAATCATATAGACATCGATAAAGTTTAAAATAATGCAACCTTTCCAACGCTTGTGCGCAAAGGACACTACTTAATGACTTAGCGCTAATGAGGCTGTGCGCAAGTTCCACAATACCGTAGCAAGGGTCTGTGATAGCTGGTGATTTATCTATTCCGTAACCATTATACTACTCTGTGTAAATATTGTATTAAAGAGGTTGATAATTAAATTACGTATTAATACGAAACACTTGTTTTATAATTTTATCCCGACGTTTTCGCGGAAAATCTACGGCGTGGACCGAACTGCGCCTTTCTTATGTTTTTTTTTATTTAAAAATTGTTAGAGCGAGCACGGTTACTTTTTGTCTTTCTTGGAGCTTGCTTCTAATTCGCACATGTGATTAATGTAGCCTTCGTAATATAGATAATGAATGTAGATTCGGAATGATTCTCAATGTAGGAAGCATTGTCGCTTGCACATCTTGTTAAAGTCATTTTAGAGAAGTTATAACGAAATAAAAAATAAAGTTTGTGCGTTTCGATGTAGAATGGAAAGTACCCAGAATCAGTAAAAACAACCAACGATTTATTTAAACCAACAACAATATGACTAGAAGAATACCATGAAAAAGAATCAGATTAGAAGCGAGTAAGAAAGGGCAACGTCTAACAGTGAAACCATAAGCAGTGGCATGCGATAAAGTAAAATAAAGCAATAGATTCGAAAAATTAATACAGCTATTTACAACTAATTACATAACTTCTTATAGCAGTTTCTGCAATATCCTTATCACAAGAAAATATCAAATTCTCATCTTGTCAAATAACGTGAAAAAATATACCTAATTTTTCCCCCCTGCTTAGTGTTAACAAGATTCGACAGAGCTACTTAATTGTGGTGACAGCGCAGAATTCTTTACGTAGTTTTTAGTGAGAATAAAAAGTGATAAGATGTTTCCCAGCTAATCACAGCAAATATTTGATACGAAGTATCATTTTGATTGGATGGAAACAAACTTTGTTAATAACTTCTATTCTCCCTTCGGAAAAATCCAATAAAAATTAAAAGGATGGAACGTGTTCCGAATTTTCCTTTCTGTTATTAATTTTTTTCCCCGCACTCATTCAGCCCCCTATTGGACAGTTCAAATATTAGTTCTCTGATTAAGAGTGGATTTTAAGAAAGGCTTAATGTTGTAGTAGACACAGAATTAGCTTTCCAAGTCTCTTCCTTATAGTTTTAGCGGGAAATTACGTTCGTAATAAAACAGATAAATTGTGGAACAATGTACACTGCTCGACGAAGTTTTTTAGGATTATACTCGTATGTTTCTTCTTTAAGACCAATTTGTAGCGTCTTGTGAAAGTTTTTATATCATATTTAAGGTTAGTTAATCCAACACAAACTTTTGATCTATCTTTGATCAAGTGTTAACAATTATTATTTTCATACAGTTTCTAAATTCTTTTGTCCGTTTGTTGAGAAAGTAGCTCAATGAAGTTACTTATAAAAGAGTACTTTATATTTTAAAGGCTCACTTTCCTAAAGTGAAGTTTTAGAGTTTGATATTGGAAAGTACTTGTGATAATCGTTTCACGTGGAACAGAATGATCTTATTTTTTAAAATTTAATAGATTAAATTTTTACTTCCTCGTATGGACGAATGTTCTGATTTGTTTATTTTGATTTCACTGAACTTCCGTGGTGAGGGTTCACTTCCGTTTTCCAGTAGCTCTAAGCTATCGCCAAATCCAGTTAGATTCATATCAAGCGCCAAGTGGAATCGGTTCTTTTTTGAGTACACAAAGTGCCAAGCAGAATGATAAAGAATAATTATGGCAACCTTTTCACTAAATTAGGCTCTTATTTTAAGTAAACACTGAGACAAACATACAACAATAAGAACATGAAATTTAATATTTTTAAAGTATCCTAAAGCCATAACATAAGAAAACTCCACTTTAAACATTAATTAATATCTTCAAACAGAGTGTTGAAATTTTGAAGATTACCATTGCATTACAATTATAACCGGAAGTTGATGGGTAAGGCGGAAGTCCTACATTATCGCAAATAAACAAACCAGAAAATTAGGTCATATGAAGTACATAGAGAAAGTATTGTAATTGTCAAAAAAATTCGGTCTCGAGATTTTCTTGAATCTCTACTTTTTAGACCTCTCTGAGTTCGAAATTTGCAATTATGTCTGGATGACTATCTGTGAGCACGATAAGTATGTAACGCAATGATCTCGACCAGCGGTTGCCATCTTTTATTTCTTTCTTCCCGTACCCTTTATTAGCCTTTTTTATTTTTGAGTACCCTCTGCTGTAACCCCCTACCATCCCTTCGCGCAAGCAAAATTTTATTAATAATTTTAAGGGCTTAAGTAAGCTCAAGGGTCAAACGACTCACATTAACTTAATAAAATTTTTAGGATTAATTTTTAATTTGCATTTTTATTCAATTTTTTTACAATAATATTAGTTCAACGTTCTAACAAATGAAAACAGCATTAAAATAATTTCAGATTAACTTACTCATCGTGACAACCAACTATTAAAAAAAATGAAATTCATTACAATCCTTGCGCTTGTTTCATGGAATGCTATAAGATTAAGTTCAAAGGAAGACAGGTAGAAACTCATGTCTGGTGTTGTGTCAAATTTTCCCCCTACCAAAGGGCGGGGGCACAACTAGTACGTGGATGAGAAGCTGTTGGATAAGTAAGCGGGTTCTCTCGTCCCTGGTAGGTATAGTAATAGTGTGAGGCTGAGATACTTTACCTACTGCGAGAGGTGTTGGGCTGTGGCCGGTGATGGCTATTAGGACTCCGTCCTCATTTTCCGATTAACGTCACGACGTCTACCATCCAGATTCCCCGGATGTTTCTGCAAGGCTGAGGGAGCTTCATTTATTGTTACTGCGATATTTGTTATTGATAAAGGGGCGCAGTGGCTTAGTGGTAAAGTCTTGGCTTCGAGGCCGGAAGATTTCAGGTTCGAAACCCTATTCTACTGAAGATCCGCCATGTATGTGGGCCTGACGCACTTTAAAATCTGACGTTGTGGGCTGCCATTGATGTGGTGCGGAAAGCTGAACGGAGAGGGAGGTGCCAACTTAGGCGTTGTCCTCGTTATCTGACTGCAGTCCAAAATCGAATAGATCCGTTCCCAAATTAGAACTCGTGTTGCTTCAAAACCGGACCTTAATGTATAACTGAAACTGTTATTAATAAACGCATAAAGCCACATTACGACGGCGTGTGGCTTGGCAAACCTCGAGTCGCTCGAGGTTCGTACTTGTGCACTGTGGTCGGTGGAATTACGGCCAATCGCGTCGTTCCCATGGCGCGGGGCTTCGCAAATCTCTCGGCAGCCTCTCGACTGAACGGATGCACTGACGCCGTCTGCCCCTCCCTCCTTTGACGTGCCAGCTATTTACTGCCATAATGCGGAAACAACAGATGCACTTGCAAACCCACGAGCCACATCGATTCTTGCTGTTCCGACGACGAGAAATAATGCGAACCGTGGATGAAGCTCATGGAAAGACAGGCCGTGGAACGTAAGCAGCTTAAGAAGAGTTTATTTTTTCCACAAGTTTTGTGTTTGTGAAAGGTATAAAATAGTACATTACTTTAACACCGAGTTCTTGGTATTTTTCTTTCACTGCTACTGGTT
>BGPR01037940.1:0-14915 GCA_013235015.1 Araneus ventricosus | reverse complement strand
ATTTTAAAGCACAGTAACTGTTGGTATATGGTGTAAAATAAAACTCCTTTTTTTCTTGTTTTTTTAGCAAAATATCTTCTTTAGAAGTCTGAGATAAAATTCGGTCACGGTTTTACGATCTCAATCTCATTTTAGAAGGATTTCCTCCTTCTTCAGTTTACAGTCTTCTGAAGTCAGCAAAAATAGTAAAAAAAAAATCATGTGGTAAAAATAGTTGAAGCTTGAATGACCTAAGAAAATATTTGACTGCATTTGAAAGGAGCAAAACACGGTTTTGTAAAAATCAAGATATGAACGTCGCACAGTTTTGAAAAGTAATTGTTGGTTAGAGTAGTTCTCAAAATTTTTAAAGTTAAAAATTAAGGCTACTCCAATTTTACCACTTTCAGGTAAATGACGAAAGACTACCACGACACTTAAGTAAAGCATTCACAGAGAGACAAATTGTCAAAAATGTTTCTTTTGAGCTAAGGTGTGTCTGAAAGGTAAAGATTCATTACAATATGGAGGCTGAATTTTTTAAAATAATAATAAAGTTATGCACTAGGTACGATCACTATGAAAACAGATTTATTAAATTAAACTGGCTTATTAATATAGAGGCATTTTACTTTCTTTATTCATAAAAAATTGTTTACAAAATAATTGACATTATGCCCTCTTCAATACCAATTGGATAAAAAATTGTTTTTTCAATAAATTTCTTTTTATATTTTGGTGGATATGGGGGGGGGTGACAAGTTTAAATTCAGCAACAGGTTCCATCAAATGTAGATACGACACTGCTTTTAAACTTTCCGATACTGCTTATTTTGCGATTGCACTACTGACCCATGGATAACTTTCCAACATCTGATAGACAATGTACACATAACTTCACATTCAGTTTCGATTGCTCTGCACCTACTTCAATTTAAACATCCGTTTTCTGCATAAAGTGTAAACTTACTCGTAATTGAAAACCTAATATTGTGAAGAAAATACTTATAACAAATGAAATTTAGAAAAAAGTTTGTTCTTTAAATAAAACATACTAGAAAGTGTAATAAAATACAAGCTTTGATTATTATTTGGGATTTAATTAGATATAAAAAAAGACTTCTAAGCTTTTCAGACAAAAATAAAAAAAAAAGAAATCGCGAACAAGATATTTTTTTTTATTAAAAATGACACATTTATTTCAACATAAGATGAATAATTGGAAACAAGTCTTATTGAGGCATTTCCCATGTTGCCTATAACAGAATATAGCGACAGTAAAAAAAAAAAAATGTGCATACACTTTTCAAATAAACATCACATAAACAATGCAGAAAATGCATCAAAGTGTAAATATTCAAATTCAATAATTACAATCTGAATTAATATAATATTTATGATGCATGATGAATTTCACGGAAAGTCTATCTTAATGGAGTTCCGTCATATGTATTCGGTAAAGTATTGTATAACTTGAATTAAAACGAATCAATGCGAATATAAAAATGTAGGCTGCTTTATAGTATATAATGGAAGAACTTCATGTGTCTCTAGTAGTTTATTAGTCAAAATAAGAAACTGACATTTAATTCTTAACAAATTATTTCATATTAAATGTTATTTCATATTTTATGCAAATGAACAATTTTCTTAAAAAAATGTTTACAATTCATATGCAGAAAACATATTATTAATCTTTTATAAGTGTTAGTAAAAGTGTGTTGAAATGCTCGTGCTGAAAAAACACTGAACAAAACATTGCAGTTAAATGTGTCATTCATTTTCTATGGTGTGCGTCAACAGATGTGTCTTTAAAGATACTGAACAATAAATTTTTCACTACAAAAGTCATAAGCAAAATGTTTTTCCTTCGTAAGCATTAATAATTGCATTTTTAAACACGACTTAGCAGAAAATGGTTCATCGCACATAATCGTATATAAATGCTTTCTAAGTGGTATGCTGCCTTAAATGTCTCGTTGAATTAGGATGCTGAAAAAATGACCTCTTACAAATGTCGAACACAATATGTCAAATGCATATAGTTTCCCTTTCGTATGCGTCCATTAATGCTTCGATAAATTAGAACGGTGGAAAAATGTTTATTACAAATGTCACAACATTTGGTTTCACTTTTGTATGCATCAGTAAATGTGTCATAAAGTAAGTATCCTGAGCAAATGTTTTTCGGCAAATGTCAAATGCAAACGGTTTCTCTATCGTATGTGTCAGTATATGTTTCGTTAAAGTAGAATGTTGAAATTTTTTTCATAACAAATATCGCTGGGAAACGGTTTCTTATTTGTATGCGCTCGTTAATGTGCCATTAAATGAAGACAAAGAGAAAATGCATTTTTACAAATTTCTCATGCATACAGTAATTCTTTTGGATGCATCCGAAAATGTGTCATGAATTCAGTAAGCTGAGCAAACGTTTTATGACAAATGTTACATGTAAACGGTTTCTCTATCGCATGCGTTTATAGGAGTTTTTAAGTTCGACTCTTTAGAAAATGCTTTATTGCAAACGTCGTATGCAAAAAGGTTTTTCTATCGCTTGTGCCCGTAAATGTCAAGTTAAACTAAAATGCTGAGAATATGTTCGATTACAAATTTCACATGAAAAACTGCTTCTCTTAAGTATGCGTTCGTAAATGTATCGTTAAATTAGGATGCTGAGAAAAAATTTTATTTCAAACGTTGCATGCAAAAGGTTTCTCTTTCGTATGTGCCCGAGAATGTACCAATAAATGAGAACGCCAAGAAAATATTTTATTACAAATTTCTCAAGCATATGGTTTTTTTTTTCATGAGACAGTAAATGCTTTCTTAAATTTTGCAGCTGAGGAAACGCTCGACTACATAAACCACAGGAATATGGCTCTTCCATTGCTGTAAATTATAACGAAATCCCTTGATAAAATAATTCGTTCAGAAAAATACTCTGCTTTATTAATCTGACACAGGAAGAACCTCTTTTGTGTCAGTTTGCATATGGATTTTAAGATTCATACAAACTAATTTTCTGTCTGCATATACAAAGTTATTCCTCTGTACCGAATATAAAGATGTGTCTTTAGATATTTTGGGTGAGAATATGCTTTACTACTTGAGTGGGAACATAAATATCTTCGTTTGTATATGTTTATATAAATAAATACAAATGTATATTAATAGAAAATAAATAATAAAATATGGTTTAAATGAAAAGTTTCAAACACAATTAAACAGCAGAAATCGTTGTTTTTGGTTTCGTGAAGCTCGATTTAATCGGAGTCACGAGATGCAGCCCAGGTGTGTTGGATCTTAGAACAATCTCACATTCTTACCACTGTCTTTTTTGTTATTGTTGGAAAGAATATAATGACTCTGTAGCCTTTTCATTTGCGAGGGTACAGTTCTAAATTACAGCATTCGTCAAAATTCCTCAGAATGCGATTTCAAATTCGAAACAACGCAGAACAGTTAATGTCAATCTCATGCATAGAGTCATTGTCATGAATCAAACTTAATGAAAGATAAAAACAGATCTAGAATGTTTAGTAAAAACGAGATCAACTCTCACATACAGGGTGATCATAAAGAATTGCCTCAATTTTGAAAGTCTACATCTGTGCAAGAAAAATCTTAAAGGTCGCATCTACAAATATTTTTAAGGTCGTCGTTCTAATCTTTTGTTGATTGGCCAGATGTCTCTAGTACCGTTGTTTTTCGCACCACGGCATGTTTTTTTAAAGTTTCACATTTCTATTTATACAGAACTCAAGACAAAATATGACAACCAAAGCCAGACATCATCACTTCACTCCATGCAATTTCTATGATGATGTTCTGGGGTTTAAAGGAGATGTGGAACTCAAAGGTTCTTGCCCTTTCGGACATTGCCATTGCTGGAAAAAGTGGAATTGCAAATACATTTACCAAACGAAAACTTGAAAGTGTCATATTAAATTGGTAATTATTATTTCCATATTCATTTCATATTTAAGTTAATTTATTAAATTGTAAAATAAAGTAACATTTTACTCTCATTTTTACATAATAGTATTGACAAAATAAATCAATATATTCTGAATTTAATTTCTACTATTTAAAGTGCAAATCATAGAGTTAACATTTCATTAGAATCAGATGTCTATATTTTTATCCTAACAGCAATTTAAAAAAAAACTACTGAAAGTGTTGATGATAAGAAATAAATATACACTATAGTAAATAAGAAACTGTGAAATCTTATGTGTGATCTCTTTTAACGTAAAGAAATTAATGATTTAAATATTTTGAAAAAAATTCTTTTTCAATCGATTAAGAACAGAATACATGTTTCTACAACTGTAGTGAAAGGCTATTTAGAATTTATTTAGAATCATCTGTCTATAGTTATCCGAAGAGGAGCAGTTTAGGAAAAAAAGTAGAAAAATTAAAACTATTCAAAGTAAAAAAAATAATAATAAAGTTGATCATAAAATAAGTATGACATATTATTATTACATTAGACAGGGTTCCCACTCTACTTTTCAAACTAAAAATAAGCACCTTCTAAGCACTTTCTAAGACTTTATAAGGAGTTAAATAAAATATTATAAAAGCCGTATTTCACAATTTAATACTTGACTTTCAACCCAGTGAAATACTTTTACAAATTAGTTAAACTCAAAAGAACAATACTATGTAAAAAATTCAATATTTAAGTCTATTTTTTTAAATTATACAAAAAATAAATGCATATGTGAAAATTTTTCAGAATAAGCCCAGTCCCATTTTTAAAAATGTCAGCATTTAAATTATGGGCATTTATATGAACGCATGTCAGTAATATGTATGCATATTAACAAACTATAAAATAGGCGCAACAGGGGGAAAAATCAAACTTACCACTATCTTCAAAGTTCAAAAAGTTGCTCATATATATAGTAAAAAATCTTGACTTAAAAACATATTACAACTTATTACATTCTAGCAATTTTTTTCAAAAATTTCATACTTTAAACCAATAAAGAATTTTCATTTCTATTTCAAATGTTCAAAGATTTTCTTTTTAGCTATTATTGTTTATAGCTTAGGCAGGCTTTAAACTTAAGAATACTGTAAAGTACAAAGTCAAATAAACACACACATAAAAAAAAAGAAAGACAGTATCAATATTTACAGAAAATCTAACTTTTTCACAGGAGTGTTTTCGGTCCTATTAAAAAATGTCTGGAAATTATACAAAAGAAAAAGAAAAGTAGAGGGTACAATTAAAATTTTAATGATTGAAGTAATGTAAATGTGTTTATAATGAAATATATTAAAATGGCCTTACAAATATAAAAATCAAATTAAATCATTAAAATGCTTCAATTTTCAGAAATTAAGTAAATGAAGATTATTTTTAAAATCCTGATACAATGAATTCTGTTGTTCAGTTGGTTTATTTTTCTTTTTCAAAAATCTGACTCTCTAATTCGTAGGGATGTAACGAATATTCGGCCCTTTTGCTGAATATTCGGCTGGCCGAATACTAATCAGATATTTGGCCGAATATATTCAGCATAATTTTTTAAATACACATTTAACAAAGAATATTGCAGAATTACATTTCATTGCATTTATTATCAAAAAATCTCCTAACATTTACACAATTTTAAGCATAAGTGTATTTAATATAAAGTTACATATAATTCATCATTGCAAAGCCTGAAATTATGATGCAAGAACAATATTTTTTTATCATTTTCCGAAGAAAGTCTGTTCCGTTTGTTTTCATAAACAAATAATACCAACTAGGGATATAACGAATATTCAGTATGAGGCCTATTCAGACCTTTTCTGAATATTTGTGCTGGCTGAATATTAAACAGCAAAATAATTTCAGGATAGAATGTTTTTAAAAAATCTTGTTTTAAATATGTGTAATAAAGAATATTGCAGAATTACATTTTGGTACATTTATTATAAAAAAAAATCTAACATTTATCATTTTTAAGTTGCATAGTACGTAAGTGTATTTAATAATGTAGCATATAATTTATAGAAGTCTGCTCCATATGGTTTCACATATATTACCAACTTCAAAAAAAAAAAGATCACTATATAATGATTGCCAGGTGGAGAAAGATATTAATTTGCTAAATTTATGAACCTTGCAAATTTTCCCACATTTTCCCCCCGCCAATTATAATATCTTTATCAAAATAGGAATTTATTTCTACTAATTTTAATTTATCCATTCAATTTTCTTCTGTATTTGTCATTTTCATGTTCTGCAATGATGGCTCTTCTTTTTTTTTTGTAGCCATCCCAAAATGATGAGGATTTCTCATTTCTTATTGTAATTAAATATTTAAAATATTACAAATATACATTAACATTTCTTAAATATACAAATAATAAAAAATAAATTTAATTTAATCTTAAATTTTTACATTTAAAATTTGAAAAATATTTCATTTACAATCAAAATTGAAATTTTTTTAAAAATTTGGTATTCGGCCTGAAATTTGGCCGAATATTCGGTATCCCTCCAAATCACTATTTGTTACATCCCTATTAATTCCTTAATTTCAGATGTTTCTTCTTTAATATCTCTTCGCAGTGCATTTGCTTTTATAACCAGCGGGAGTGGCCTCCCCTAAACTTTCTCGTATACTTCCCCAAAAAGGTGCTGTTTCCCTGCCCACCGCGTGGATAAATTAGAAGACCACATACCAAATTTCAATTATCTAATGTAAGTTACTAAAAGATTTGCACACATCTAAGCAGCCTTTTAGCTTGCCAGCAATATCTCCGATCTGATTGTTTCAAATTTACTAACGATAGTTGTAGTTGAAAATATCATGCACATTGGCAGAGTGCTTAAGAAATTAAAAAAGCATGAAGAACAGAACTGATGAATCAATTGACACTAATTTTCGTTTGTTACTTTATAACTTTACTTTTAACAACTACTTTCGTTCTGTCAGAGTAAAAATAATGCAAAATCCACTCAGAAAAAAATGCATTACGAATTATACAAAATAAAACCAACCGCAAATCAAATATGCAACTCTATGTTTCGGAGTGAAAGAAAAATTAAAAGATAAACACTCCATAATTAATTCACTTTTATTCGAGAAGAATTTGGCAGCGAGCCAAGACAGAACGTATTGCAGGAAAAAGGATCAGCAGTGCCTTTCTTTCACGTCGTACAATGAAGAAGAAAACAAATATGCAAAGTCAACCCGTTGACGGATTTGGCTCAAACTTTTATACGGACTTGCATTCATGATGATAAAACTGTGTACCAAATTTTATCCATCTAGCTATTCAAGTTTTTGAATTATAGTGTTCACATGAATTCGGACATACAGACTTCCTGTTGACGGATTTTGTCCAAAATTTGATAGAAACCTACAAATTATGTTTAAAGACCACATGCCAAATTTCATCCCCGTAGCTCTCATAGTTTTCGAGTTATTGTGTTCACAGACACACAATTCCAAAATTGTGTTTTTCGGACTCAGGGAGGTCTAAAACGTGGAGATTCGTCAAAATCTCGAGTTCGAATTTTTTGACGATTACAATACCTTCTTTTTGTATACTTCGTATACGAGAAAGTAAAAAGGGAAATATTTTTTGAAGACTCTGCCTTATTAGACAGTTCTTCGGCTGAATTTTCCTTTGCTGTGATATCAGCTTGAAGGAAAGCATTTTTAGATTTTAAACAGTAAAGCTTTTCATTTCCTACTGCTTAAAGAATTTTTTTGGTTCTCAATTTTTTTTTCTTGTTCTTCCAAATTAAGGATATATTTCTGCCACAAAGAAGAGATCGCATCTCTTTTGTAACAATTGCAGAGTAAATATCATTAGAATTATTCAAATTCTCATAAATGAGCCTCTGAGCTCATAAGAATCTTCTTTTAAGCTTTAAACTCTATTTATTTCCACTGAACCCTCTTCTACTGTAGCTTGTCCATGCGACAAAATCATAAGAATTTTCATTACTCTCAATAACTTTTTATTTGCTGCATCTTGAAGTAAAAAATCAGTTAAAAAGCTGTCTAGTCTGTCAGATTTAGCCAGATCGCCGATCTGGCGCTAAAAAGGAATCAGATGATCGGGAAAATAAAATTTCGCCGTTCGAAAAAAGAATTTTGTTTTAAAAGGAAAATAAGCACTTTCTAAGGAATACTGATGAAAAATAAGTACTTTTATGGGCTTTTAGAAATGGCAGGTTAAAATAAGCACTCTTTAAGACCCGTGGAAACCCTGTTCGAAACCTTGAAAATTTATGCTGAATTTCTTTTAATGCCAAAAATAAATAAATAAAATAAGATTTCTGGAAGTTTCTGATTAAAATGTGTAAAAGCTATTCTTAAATTGTTTAAATGCATGCGTCTACAGTTTAAGGGAAAAGTGTGATTAAATTACAGGTCAACTCCTTGTAAGAACTCTCGAAGTTGTTCTAAAATTTGTAAGTTTCTGAGATAAATGTATTTCAACTAGAATTGGGGAACGTATTTTCAAGATATTCATTCTATGCTTTATCCGTAGTTACTATTTCATTGTAACTGCAAGCTTCTAAAAGCACAAAATTAACTGCCTTGTTTAAATCCATATACAAAAAAGAAAAATGTTTTATTTCTTGTCTTTTCATATAAATCTACAGTTTTTGTCCGATCATGATAAAAGTTATACATGTGTTCTACAAAATTAGAGGACAATCACTGGCTAAAAAAACTGGCGGAAAACTCCAAAAATCCCTTTTCGGCAAGCTTGAAGGCAAAGGTAGATTCCTTTACGCTAATGTTACAAAAGTAATGAAATATTACATATTGATCAATACAGACATAGCCAATGACTTTGTTGTTTCTACGCATTGCAATATTTACGCTGTGATTCTGTTTTCATGACATTTAATTTTTTACTACATCAAGGTTTTATCATTCCATTTTTCATTCCAAAAGGTTATGCTAGATTTATTGGTCAATTTTTTATATCCCATCACATAATCATAGGAATCATAAAGAAATAAACATCCCAGCAGAGCAAATATTCCCTAGATAACATTAAGACAGCAGATCTGAAACAGTAACAAAAAATTGACACCTGACATGAATGAATAAAGAATATGGATTTAAAAATTAGTTATTTAATCTAGGTTACCATATAATTGTGCGAACATTACTTTGTTATATCCAAAAATCACATGACATGAAATATTTAAAGATTACTAGAATGGGCTCATTTAGAGAACCCCCTGGTTACAGAGATAATAGTCACTAAATTCTTAACACATAACAGAATAAAAATTATTAAACATTGCGAGTTGCAAATTTAATACGTGTGTTTAAAGCATAGGATATCAATGCAGCCATTTTGAACAACAAATTTAAATCTTCATCGACAGTTAAAAGAAAATACTTCGACAGAAAATCCCAAAACAATTTTAAAGTTAATGAGATATTTTTCAATATAAAAAAGGATAAAGGGAACTCTTATATATCTGTCTTTTTTGGCTATTTTATATTAAATTTATTAAACAAATCTTGGTGCAGCCATGTTTAGTTAATTATCAAATTAAAGTAACCTGTCAAATTAACTATTAAAATTAACTGTTTGATTAATTAAATTTAACTATTTACTTAAATAAAATTAAATATTTAATTAATTGTGACGATATCTTCACTAAAACCTTTTTTATGGCTCATAGTATATGCCAGCAATCTTAATCTTGTAATTATCTAATAATTATCTTGATTTAAATAAAAGTTATTGTATCTATGTATGTATGCTCCACATCGCGTCCTAAACCAGTGGACTGATTTCAACTAGACTTTGCACACTTTTTATTTGAGACAAGAGAAAGTTCATCTTCAACATTTCGAAGCCCAAACGTTACTTAACATTTCAGTTAATTAAAAATTAAGCAAGGTGTTTTTCCGCGATATCTTTTGAAAACATTATCTCACGAAACTATTTTTACACCTTATTAAATTTCAAAAAATTAGCATTTCAGTGACGAAAATTTCATTTCCATACAATTTGTTTCTCTCATTTTAATATTTTTTCAAAAGTAATTTTATACAGAATTCGTAACAATATTCTTTATTGTTGAAGAACAAGAATAATACGAATATATATAAATGCCAGAATACATTCACAGAATTCTTGACGAATGCTAAAAGGAAATTTTAAAAGTAGACGATTAACAATTTATATCAGGACAAACTAATGATTGATTGATTTTCATTCTTTAAATTAATGAATAATTAACTCGTTAATTTAATTGTTTCAAAATATTCATTGAACCCTTTCTCTTACTTTAGTAATTCTTAACAAGATTTGAAGTACCTATATAACAAATAATAATTTATGGAGAAAACGGCTGTTTTTAAAAATCGTTTTTTTTTTTTCAATTGATATTCTCATTTTAATTAAAGACGTTTCAGATCAGAAAAGGAATTTGTGTATTATAATTTTTATACGATAGTAGTTTTTTCATTAAAAAATTTAAGACATGAAAGCATTTCAATCCGGAGCAAACCCGGATATATCAGCTTGTTTACCTTATAATAAGTGGAAGTGATGTCTTTTAGTTTACCTATATAAAAGTGAACTGATGAAAGCTTTTCAACAAGGTGTCGCATGCATAGGTTAAAGCGTAATCTAAGTAGGGGGTAAAAATCACTTTTCAGCTCATAACTTAAGTAATTTTGCTGCCAAAAACTTTCAATATCAAAGTAGTTTGTTATGATAAGGTGATAATTTCCTAATTGAAATTTTATTTCTATCTTCAATCGTAACTTAGCTGCGGGAAAAGATAAATGAGGGGTGAACAACGCTTTTAAGCCCACAACAAAACATAAACAATTGTAGCTGCCAAAAACTTTTAATATAAAAGGTTTCGTTATTATTAATAATTTGCCTAATTGAAAGTTTCTTTCTATCTTAATCAACGTGGGATGATAAATTGGGGGGGGGGGATTGAGTATCGCTTTTCAGCTCATAACTTCTAATCAATTTTACCTGACAAAAACTTTTAATATAAAAGTTGTTCGTTATGATAAGGTGATAATTCGCCTAATTGAATTGTTTTCTATCTTTAGTCATAACAGAGCTATGGGGAAGTGATAAAATGGGGGAGGGATTGAAAATGGCATTTTAGCTCATAACTTTTAAAAATTTGTAGCTATCAAAAAAGTTTGAATACAAAAGTTGTTTATTATGAAGAGGCAATAATTCGCCTATTTTGATTTTTCATTCTATCTTCAATCATAAAGAAATTATGGGAAAATGAAATATTCAGTCCGCCACCATTTCCACCCCCTTTTAGCTGGTTAGCCCATCTACAAACTCGGCCAATATTTTCACCGACCTTAAGACATATCCCTCGCCGGTTAAAATCTAATCAAAATTACTCTAGTTATCGTGTTCACAAGATAACATGGGCAAAAGCGTTATGTATATACGTCTCTACTAATAATAAGGAAAAGAACATTTCGCCCTCTATTCTCATAAGGATTAGAGCTACAAGAATGAAAGCGGGTGGAAGAGATTGCAAATGACGAGAGCTTTCCAACAAGGGGTAGCATGCATAGGTTAAAACGTACTTTAAGTTAGGGGGAGAGGAGGGGAAGGTGGGAAAATCCCTTTTCAGCTCATAACTTCTAAGCAATTGCAGTTATCAAAAAGTTTAAATTGAAACATTGTTTGTTATGATAAGGCAATAATTCGCCTAATTTGAATTTTCTTTCTATTTTCAATTGTAAAGGAATTATGAGAAAATGAAAATTTCCACCCCCTTTGAGCTGAATAGCCCATCTACGAACTCGACCGAGATTTTCACTATCCTTACAACATATCCCATGCTGGTTAAATTTACATCAAAATTACTCCAGTTATCGTGTTCACAAGATAACATGGGAAAAAGCGTTATACATATATATATACCTATATATATAAACTTTTTAACGAAGGGTGGTTTTAGGTTCTAGGGGTCATGATCGGTGAAGATCTGCAAAAATTTTCCGAAAGTCGTGTCATGAGAACCATTGCAATAGGTAGATTTTCCTATAAGGAATCTACCTAAAAATATCCAATATGTCTCCTAAAAATCCGATGTGTCATGATTTATTTTCTATTGCCTGTGTAGTTTGTTTTTCAAATCTTTTAAATGAAAGTACATCAAAACTTCGATTGACCTTCATCGACCAGAAAAGGGCTGTGATGGATCACAGAAAATCATTAATGAAAAAATCTGTTAATTAAAGTATGTAGAAATCAATTAAAGTTCAGTAACGTGAATCCACTGCTCGCTTGCGACGAAAATGAAAATAATATCCTTTAAAAGTAAAGAATACATTCACATTGTATTTAACTTTACAAAACGATTAATATAAACTACAATATAAGAGTAGTACTGTACAGAATTGTACTGTAATACTATAAAAGTACATTATTTTGACGAGGACGGATAACAGAAACTGACAGTCAATCGAAGTTTTACAGTATTCAACTCAAAGACACTGATCATTCTCAGATATGGAAACTCTCCGTGCTCTTGCGCTAGGTGGAGTCGATTTCACAAAAATTGGGTGAAGTGAAAAAAGGAGGGGAGATGTTTACAATTTTACTTCGCGACCTACCAAAGAACTCCGAAAATGCGTCATATTAATCATTTCATTTCACTCTATACGGAGAAAAATCGTCCTTAAGTGATAGAATTGGCACATTTAAACGAACAATATACGGTAATAAAATGCTTATATTCGGAAAAAAAGTGTTGGTAAACAGTTCTAGAGCTAATTCAACGTAGCTGACCTATGCACTTTGCTTTAATGTAACCCGAAAGAAGAAAATAATAATGGGGGACGATTGGGTGATAAAAGTTTTTAGAGCACCTAAGAATTACCCCAGAATATTGGGCACGGACAACAAAATTAAAAAATTTTAGTTAAAAATTAGCTAGCTTTCCGGGACGCTACTGTTTTTTTTAATAATTCCTAATTAATGGCAGCTAAAATAAAATAAAAATTTAATTTTATCTGCAAAAAGTGTATGTGTGTAGTTAAAACTGTAGACTTTCGGAGACCACAAAAAGGGCTAAGTTGTCAGCAACACATTGGCTAAGCAAGCTTCCCTTGTTAAAACAAACTTTTCTTTCACTGCTGACGCGAAAATGCGTTTGTGCTTTATCTGATGGCTTAACATCAATGACATAGCGAGGGTAAATGGCACCCGAAGCATAGTTATTCTTAGTCCCCAACCAAATTGAATTTTTCATCTTCTGGCTTTAAAAACATACAAAAATAACAAATTATTGTCTCTGTGGCATCTATACACTTCTTGCCCACCCCTCGTTACTGGTTTACGTGGAAAAAAAAAGTATGGAAACAAAAATTTAACATCTGCTTTTTTTTACCCGATTAGTATCGATGCATGTGATTAATATTTTTTAAGTCATTTAATCCTTTCAAATCCGATGACTGTTTGGCAATTACTCTGCAATTTATTAGATATTTATCAAAAGTGTAAGTAAGAAGCAAATGCCCTTTGAAAACAGTACGCTTAGAAAAAAAAATTATTCATCAGACACAAATTTAAAACTTCAGTAAGAATTTGGAAATAAATTTTGAAGATTCGTAGACCCTTATGTCTTGCTATTCCTATCGCAGTGACTGAATAATATGACGCATAAGACCCACAGACAACTTTTTAATATGTGATAGATAATGCCCAGACGAAGCACACTTACCACTTTCGACACATACTTGCATTAAAACACCCATTTTTTGTTACAACTGTAAAATTATCGATAACTTAAAGCCTAATATTGTGAAATTATAAAAATACTAAAATATAAATACGAAATTCAGAAAAATGATGTACTTTTACTAAAATATACCGGAATGTATTAAAAATGCAAGCAATGATGATCATTTGAGATTTATTACGAAATAATAAAAACTGGTAAGAACTTTTCAGATGAAAAAAAAGAGCACAAAAGAAATCGTGAACAAGATTTTATTGCAAAACGACACATTTATTTCAACATAGGATGGATATTTAGAAACAGGTCTTCTCTAAGCATTTCACATGGTGCATACAACAGAATATAGAGACAGCCCAAAAAAATTCATACACATTTCTAACAAATATGTAAACAAGAATAGCATCAATGTGTAAATATTTAAAGCCATTAATTAAAATATAAATTAATATAGTCTTTACGCTGTATGATGAATTTCACCGGAAGTACATCTTCATAGAATTCTGGTGACTATATGATTATGAAAATAAGGAAGAACTGAGTTTCCGCCATATTCATGGTATCTCAATCGCTCTGGATTACTTTTTTTTAGAGAAAACCGAAACTTACTAATAAAAAGATGTCCCCAGAGATCGCTAACAAATAAAAAGGATAGGCCAGGCATATAGAAACAAATAGTTTTTGTTACAAGATATGAGGTAACTATTATTTCATGAATCACGAGCTTCGTGAAGAGTAGACCCATAAATGCAAACAAATATAATAAACTGTCCCTCAAAAACCGGGCGTTGTCTGTCAACAGTGTGAGTTGGCAGTTAAATGTAAATATTTCGGAAACTATTACAGATATGCACTTGATTTTTTTGGATACCGACGTCTTAATGTCTTAGCTTTGCTCTCATGTTAAAATTCTACTATGTTACAATTCACTCTTTTTTCACAGTCATGTTCAAAAATTTTTTAAAAACTATTTGTTTTTTTATTTATGAATTTTTTTCAAGAATTTATGTAAAAAAAAAGTGTTCTTTTAGTGAGTGAAAAAGTTTTGTGAAATATATAATACTTACTGAGATATCATCAAAAGTTCTTAAAATTCAGTTAACATGGGAAAGGCAATTTTTTAAAACCCTATACAGTTCGAAATTTTAATCAAAACTCTATAAAAGATTTTTGGGGAGGCTAATTTCATGACGGGGAGTCATTC
>BGPR01037938.1:0-14916 GCA_013235015.1 Araneus ventricosus | reverse complement strand
TCGACGTTCAGTTACGTATTGCTGCTTGAGTAACCCCTAACATAGTGTCGGAACTGCGCCAGCATAGCTCTAATATTCAATCAACTATTTTACATCTCAAAGCCATTAATTTTAAGGTTCGTAGGAGGCATCTCAGGAAGAACCTCGGAGATACTATCTTTTGATCTTTTATTACTGGAACCTGATAATTTCTTCTCTCCTTTCTTCCAAATATCTATTAATTAAATTTTCCCATTTAATTTTATCATTTGCTTGCTTTTTATCATTGGCAAATTTTACTTTCATCTTGCCCTCCCCACCTCCCATTTTTTCAGCGTTATGTAATTTACATCTTTCATCGAAAATATTTTCCAAAATTATTCACATTGGCATTCCATCATGATCACGTTGCATTTTTTGTAGGTGTATATTTGTTTGAGCTTTGCTTATTTTGTAATTGTTGGTTTTTAGTAGCAGTTCATATCAAGATGTATTAATTAATGGGGAAAATGTCGTTATAACGTGTATTACCTACGCCTACAAAGTCAACACATGAGCAGTGATTGGTAACATATATAACAAACTACGATCTGAATAGTTCATCGCAGAATGGTGAGGAACAAAAAAAAAGACTAACAAAGATCAGCTAACGGCGCATAGTAATGGGAAATTTGATTGCTAGGGAGGAACGAGTGAACCTCTCTTACTTGGGGAATCTCATGCGGGACTGAGAGCAAGCATTCCTTTGATCCTTACATTGTAGTCTATTACACAAAATCTAATATAAATATCATATAGCTCTTGCTCCATCAAAGAATAGCTATCAGACTTTTGGATACGACCGCATATACTAACCGTACAATTATCTCTGGGTTTTGCTCACACTGAGAATCCTATAAGCAGTACAAGCAAAGATCTTGATAAAACGATAGACTAATATTTCCAAACTTATCATTTTGAATGAGTGTACGAAGCCATATGAAGCATCACCAATTATCATGTTTTGTTTCCATGGCATCTTCTTGAATGAAAACTCAAGCTATCTTTACATATATGCTCCAAACGGTGAGATAAAATGTAGTTTATTCGGAAACCTTTAAATATTAATTAATTGGTATTATTAGTTATGATTTAGGGAATTATTAAAACAGGTTACGTATTTTAAAACTCAAAACTATACGACAACATATGCATTTTCTTCTTTCCATATGCTTATAAATTAGATAAACACATTGCGAAACCACGGGTACAACGTTAGTCATATAGCAAGATAAGTGTATGGCCAAGGGGTTCAAAGAAAAGTTCCTCCTTCAGAGACAAATTGCGATGTCTGATGTTCAAAATGTGTTTCCTCCCAAAATGAATGACGTTGGATAAACCTTTAAAGACCTGGCTGAAACCTGAAATGGCTAATTTTTAAAATCTTAATTTTTTAATTAATTTAAATTTAATGCCTTAAATTTTTGCGGGGAAGGGAGGGGCAGGTCGGTTACGGGTTCACAGTACTACTGAGTATCAAATCTAAACGGTAATTGTCATTATTCGACGGAACGGATTCTGCGTAGTAACTCCGTACAGCATTTTGTTTGTCTATGGAATTTGTTTGTGAGCCTGCAAACCACGACCGGAAACGAGCTGTTCGATTTTTCGTTACTTTCACCCAGAAATGTTCCTTGACGCAACCAGCGAATGATTTGGCCGTAAGGTGCTGTTATTTGATTCGTTTCAGGAGGATGGCCGTTTAAGCGTTGAACGTACGTTTTGCGAGTTTGGCACCATTAAAACATTTACATTAATTTGGTAAGAGCGAGACGTAGAGATTATGAATTTCAGTAAATTCTGATAAAGCTGACATTAATTGTAATTTTTATTAATACGATAAGCAGATATTCAAGTTATGATTTACTATTAATATTATTAGGAGTATTGTTATTTTGTTAATATTGATTAAAGCAAGCTTATCATAAATAGTCTCATTCAAAAAAGAGACAGAGAAAAATCACAGTTTCAATGTTGATGGTTGTTTTTCCTCTTTTAGTCTTCTATCCATTGTTTATTTATAAATTCCATTCTGTAATTAAAAAAAGCTTTGCAATGCCAAATGATAAATTAATGTCTGATTTGAAATAATATATATTTTTTAATCCAAACAAATGTTTCCATAGTACATTAAAAGCATTCAAAAAATATTCGAACAGCCTCTTCATGAATTTTTGGGTCATGGAAATTTTAATAACTCATTTTTCTTCCGAATTTAGATTAGAATCTTCTATAAAATTTAGAAATATTTATTAAGATAAAATAAGAAAAGTAAAGAAAAATAAAGCAAGTCTTTATTTGAAACATTTCATTAAAATTTTTTAAATGACTGCATCATTTTTGGTGTTATTATTTATAGGTTTATTTGCGTGCTTTAGTTTCTTTCGTATGTGTACGCTTGGGGTCGCAAAATAATTTTTTCTTCATAGATGAAGTCGCAATTTTTACCCTCGTGGAAACTGGATCACAAGTGAAAAATACTTATAAATGCAGCAGATTACAAAATATTTACACAGGGAATCACCAGTAGCGGCGAGTCGGGGCGGAAGGGCTATCGCCCTTCCTATTTTTAAGAGAAATATTATTTTTTTTTTCATTTTAACTGCTTATTACTAGGAATTATAAAAAAAAGCAATAATGTCCAGGAAAGCTAGCTAATTTTGTAACTAAATTTTTAAATTTTGTTTCCTACCCTCTATACTTCTGGTACTTTTAGGTGTCTATAAATCCCCTACATACACACACTCCCAATCTCCGCTACTAAGGAAGGCGGCCATTTCCCTCATCGACCGTATCCAAACCACGGCCGGCCACACGTGCGGCCTTTTTGACGCCAGCTCAGTCATTTGTTTCTGCTTTCTAGTGCAACAAAGTGGCGAATTCAAACAGTTGTTTGTGTGAAACTTTTGAGAAATGTATAAATAAAAGATTCATTCCATTTATCTCGTACTTGAAAATGGAACAAAAGTGTTTATAATATCATAAGAGTTTTTTTTCCTGACATTTTTCCTCTTCAACTAAAAAAAAAAGTTAAAATATAAATTATAGGCTCTTAAACATTTCTTTAAATAAGAAAGTAATCGAAAGAATCCCTGCTTTAATTTGAACCATATTAATTCCTTTTACCACCAACGCAAATTTTTTCAATTAAGACACAATTAGTAACAAATGTGCCGAGTAGCTGCAAAAGTGGCCATCTCCAAATAAGGAAAATTTTGAGAAAAGTGGATTTTCTGTCACATCTAGTCAAAATGAGATTTGAAAAATAAATTGCATGCATTCCAAGAGTTTCGGCAATATATTCTAGTTATCAATTCATGATGGTGAGATGTTAAGAGAGTCAAATGGACATATAATCTTTAAAAACACGTATTTTTGAAAAGTGGAGATGGTAACTTTTGCAGCTACACGACACAAATAGCTTGTTTTACTTATACTAAAGTCTAGTTTTCAAGCATCACGAGTAATATTTTGTGGCGTATTTTGTAATTTTGAACCACGATCTGAAAAGGACAAAACAATTTTTAAGATTGTAATTATTAAAATTAGGTTGTAATTGGGAAAGGGTTAATAAGTACAATTATTTTAAACAATTTTATTTAAAAAGAAACAGAAAAATGTAAACATTTAACAAAAAAGGAACATAAAAGGACCGAAGAATGAGCTGAATGACGTGAAAATAAAATCAACTGAAATACTTACATTTGAAATATAAAACTGGAAAAAACTATGGAAATTCAAGAATCATAAGCTTACTATCCAAGTAGTATTCCTTGATATATTTATTTTAAATAATGTAGAACAGAACACAACAGGGCCAGATTAAGTCCTGTATTAGCCCTTAGGCAAATCAGTTTACGGGCCCTCCCACCTTCATAACTATCAAAGTTAGATTTTTTTTATTGATTTTAATTTAATGTCTATATAAGCAGTTTTTATATAAATATAGTTATGAAAATTTTATATGACATTAAATTTTTGGTCAGCTTCAAGAAATTTAGTTTCATTATCTCGCGTTTGAAAAATTTAAATTTAAAAATCATTTTTTTAACAAAACGGTAAAAAAGCAACAAAATTTGTTTTAGTACATTCCAAATACTCATATACAAAGTTTGACAGGGGTGTTGACTTATGAGTCAATACGTCAACTGTAAGAAAAAAGATTGACCGCACATATCTGCAAGAGAAATTTAAAACATGAAAAAATTGCTAAGAATAGTATTTTTAAATTTAAGTGGTACTTAATTTTAATTTAACTACGTTCGAGTACGCAGACCTTGTAAACCAAATAAAATTACAAACATTAAATAACCCTTAAAATGCCGGAAAAAATTTCGATGCCTGTGGTTCCAGAAAGTTACGGCGCCCCTTAAACCCCGGAACGCATGAAAATACTAAAGGAAACCACCATAAGCATCAAGGCGATTATTTCCCGCGCCTGAAAAATAGACACGAGCGCATCGTTTTGCGGCAGCCACGAGAATGCACCCAGAGACAGGGGGGAAACGGCGCGGAGGTCACATGTGTGGGCCCAACCCTGCTCTCCGGATATTGTCAATAAGTCTTGCGTCGTTGATCTTCAAGCAGCGACTGCTAGAATTCGCTCGTGCGAGAGAAGCTAAAAGAAGAAAAACGACCTCGAGACTATCGAGTAAACAGTTGCGGTATACCTTCTTTCATTTCGCAATGGCACGTGTCTGAATTGAGTCACATTTGAAAAGAGAGTCAATGCAAATCCCACTATTTGCGTTTTGACCATAAAAGTGTTCTTGTGCCTTGCTCTTTTCTCTCTGTCCAACTCAGAATCCCTGTTCAGGTGAGACTAAGCTTCCTCTGCGCATATGCAGTGGAACGAACATTTGTTCTAAATTTATTAAAAATATTTAAAGATTTAAATAATTAAAGGAAATGCTCTAGTCCAAACCATTTCAGCAAGATAATGTTCTAGGCTTAAAACAACTGTCTTTATATCATTTTTTAAAATTTACGCTTCATTATATATCATGTATATAATGCATGCAAAGTATATATGAAATGTAAAATGTATTGAATATCGTCGCAACGTGCGTTGCAGTAATGAAAATAGTGAAAAATATTGTTGCAAAATATACTTAACAATATGTTTAAGGTATCCGAACACGTTCGGAGCACTTTTTTCTTAAATTGTGAAATAGAAACACCAAAATATGTTTTTTAGATTCGAATTTAATAAAGATTAATATTAGCGTATGATTTTTGAGTATAAATTATTATAAATTTACAAAATTCTTGAATTTCTGCTGCTTTTTAGAGGAAATTTTCCAAAACTTCAAACATGCTACAGGTCAACCTTTTGTAATAATTCAAATAAAACTAATACTAAAATAAACTGCATACTATGGACTAGTGCTTGTACTAGAATCTTAACATTCTTTGGAAAAAATAAAAATTTTAGAGCTAATCGAACAATCATTATAAGATTTTCAGCAAATTTTCTATGTCATTTTTCAAATAAAAGACCATAATTTAAAAAATATAGTTACAATATACATTATTCTAGTACATTCACTAGAGAAACATTTGAAGAAAGTGTTCACAAAATTTCAGAACAATCGATTGATAATATCTTGAGTTATCATGCTTGAAGTTTGAAAAATATGCATAAAATCTAATTTTGAGAAAAATCAAATTTTAGTTTTTCCACGCGCTCAAATTATGTATCTAAACTTTAAAAAAAATTCCTAAAAATATACTGACATCATATTAGCTTGCAAAAAAGGAGTTTAAAAGAATTTTTGACAGGTTTCTGTCCCTTTAAATGACAACTTTCGGCTAATTAAACGTCCACTTCCGGTTTTCGGTTTGTTATAAAACAATTAATATCTCATCTTCTAATTAACGTACCGACAAAAGTAAATACGTTTTAGAAAGGTAAATGAATGAACTATCGAAAACATCAAAAATTAAAAAAATTGGAATTTTGGTCGAAAATCGACTTTCGAACGTGTTCGGATACCTTAAAGATTCATTAAAATGAGAAAAAAAATTGTACGGAATAGCCATTCCACAAACCTTTTTGGCGATAATTATTAAAATATATACAAGAAATATTTGAAGGAGATTAAAGTCAGTATTTAACTTATTTTTGAAAAATGTACTCTTAATTACATAGTGACGATAACGTGCACTCAAAACATATATATTTAAAATGTAATGCAAACTGAGTGTATGTAATGTAAAAATTGATTTATATCTTATAAATTCGTCGGCAATTTTTTTACAGTTCTGTGTGTTTTATAATTATCAAACTCTATCTAGAACACTGCGCCGTTAACCCTTTTTGGGCAAAGTGGAAATCGCAGACAAGCCAAAATCCCCACAAATAAATATCAAAATTCTACAGCTCAATTTAACTGAATAAAATATCATTTTTGACTAAATATTATATATTAATCATTAATTGTTTTAATCACTCAATCTTAAATGTCATTCAAATACTGAAATAAATTTTATCAAATTCGAATAATAGTCAAAGTTTGAGATTAAGATTTAGGAAATTCATTTAATGATTTTAAAAAATTCAAAATTAATGGAGATTCGAAACATCGTAGCTTAAAAATATTTTAGGCTTGCTTCGGCTGTTTTTATACTATTTTTAAGAAATTCATTCTTTGTTATATGGTAACGAGAACGTGCACGCAAAAAATGCATTTAATATCATCGCAACGCGCCTGTCTATGAATCCAGCAACTAAAACAATGGCAATAATGTTGTAAGATATGTTAAAAAATATTTTTTAAAAATTTATTAAAAATGAAAGAAAAACTTATATGGGAAAAAAACTAACATCACTAAAAAGCTAATCTTTTGAATTTTGATGTGGTGTCATCACAAACAAATTACTCCGGCCAGCCTAGGCATGAGCATCCAACATGAATGACCAGGCCTCCAGGACAATTAATCGGGCACTGTGGCCCCCACATTATAGCCCTTATTACGAGCGACTCATGCGGCGATAAGTCAGACAAAGGTACGGCCCGTCATTCGCTGGAGGTAATTCAACCCCCACCATTACTATATCCCACAGGGAGGCGAGATTCTGCGTAATATTACGGCAGGTTCTCATCCCCCTATTTGAGGTGCCCCTTAAGTGGGAATTTAATGTGGTGTAAAAAGGGCTTTTGTACGTTAATATACTCCGAAGTTATTGTGGAAAAACTATAACATTTCGATTAATTTTTCATTAAAAATCTAATAACAATATAGAGAAACCCTTTCTTAGCGAGCATCAGCTATCAAAGAAGTAACTACGTACTCAGTTTGGTAGCTCTAGGTTCAACGATCTGCCCTATAGATTGCTCTGAACGATTTCTGCATCATGCATGTCGCATCCCGCAAATGACAGACAGTAAACAGTGTATTAACATTATCGTGTTAAAATTCTGTTCGTGTAAAAAAAGAAGAAACTAATTTTTTAAATCAAAATTCTGAGTTTTAAAACAAAATCATGAAAGCTTGAAGTCCGGACAGAAATACTCTAAGCAAATTCGAATTTTAATCGTATTTATAATCTATATATTTAAAATAATTGTTAAAACCATGTAACAGTTCCCCAGCCCCAACCACTGGACCAATTTCGACAATTTTTATTCCATATGGAACTTATGACCTCTTGATATGTCATCAGTAGTGGTCTGCCCCCCACTACCCTCCATTTCAGAGAGAAATTTTAAAAATACTTCTCTATTGTACATTCTCTGTATAAAAAACCTTAAAAGGTTCCTTCAGCCCAAACCACTGGACCAATTTTGACAATTTTTATTTCTTATGAAAGCTTATGACTCCTAGATATATCATGAATCCTCGTCTCACCACCCTCCATTTTCGAGATATATCGCAAAATGAAACTTTGTCAGAGTCTCTCAACCTCTACAACCACCACCTCGCCAATTTATTTTGCCATGTAACAAGCATAGCCACAGGCTATTAATATAACGAAGGCGACTAATATATTTTAATTTTAAAGAATGTTTAGGAATCTTATTCCATTTCATAATCATTGCGGCTTCATTTCCTTATCGCTTCACGCTTTAATTTTTTGTTTTAATTATGATATTTTTTATAAAAAATAATTTTTCCAATTTTTAATCCACCAATTAAAGTGTGTTTTGAAACCTTTTTTATTTTTATTATTTCATACAGTTTAGTGTTTAAAACATTAATTCATAATTAAAAATATTCTCTGCCAGATGGCATTACTCGTTTGGATTAAAAAATTAATTAAAATTAATGACTAATTGATTATTAATTTATGAAAATATTGAAATATTGCATTGTCATCCAGAATACACAACTGTACAAAATATCAAAACTGTTCTGCATAAAGAAGCGAGTAAAAAATAGATGACAAAATTGTATCTTTACAAACATGAGACAGGCTAAATATTTTTATGACTTTATTAAAATTATTCAAAATTGTAAAATTAATAAAATTTTCCAAAAAAAATTAATTAAAATTAAATTTTTTATAAAAAAATTAAATGAAAATAAGACAAAGGCAAAACAAGTGGATTAATCAAAATTCCTGTCTAAATTAATTAGTTAATTATTAATTTTTTTCTGTATCTTTGCAGGAACATGGAACCTCTTTCCACCAACCCGGATGTGAGTGACTCATTGCTGTTTTCTGATCCAATTGTCAATGAATTATAGATTTTCCGTGCAGCTTAAACGACTGCTATTCCTGCATCGCATCCTTAGAATACGCGTTTTATCTTCACTGTCGTGTCGGGGCCACGGTGGCCTAGTGGTAAGGTCGGAGGGTTTCAGGTTTGAAACCCGATTCCACCATAGATCCGCCGCATATGTGGGCCTGTTGCACGTTAAATCATCCGTAGGGGGCCAAACATCCTACCGCCGGTATGGTGCGAAAGTTTGGAGAGGGTTTACTTGTTAAGGTGTCGTCCTTATCATCTGACAGCGGTTCGTATTTATGACGTCTGTCCCATTTTAGGTAGATTCCTTGTAGGAAGTCTGCCCCTTGCAATGGTTCTCATGACACGACTTCTGGAAAATTTCTGCAAATCTTCATCGATCATGACCCCTAGAACCCAAAACCACCCTTCGTTAGAAAGTTTATATATATATAACGCTTTTTCCCATGTTATCTTGTGAAAACAATAACTGGAGTAATTTTGATTTAAATTTATCCAGCTTGGGATATGTTGTAAGAACAGTGAAAATCTCGGCTGAATTCGTAGATGTGTCATCCAGCTCAAAGGGGGTGGATATAGTGGGAGTTGTAAATTTAATTTACACATTATTCCCTTACGATTGCAGATAGAAAGAAAATTTAATTAGGCGAGTTATTGCTTCATCATTACGAACGACTTTTGTATTGAAACTTTTTTGGTAGCTACAATTGCTTAAAAGTTATGAGCTAAAAAGCCATTTTCAATCCCCTCCCCCAAATTTTCATTTTCCCATAGCTCCGTTAGAATTGAAGACGGAGAGAAAATAATTTCAATTAGGAGATTTATCGCATCATAACAAACTACTTTTATATTGAAAGCAAGAATTACTTATAAGTTATGAGCTGAAAAGCGATTTTTACCCCTCCCCCCTCCAACATAGACTTCGTTTTAACCGTATGCATGTGATACCTCGTTAAAAAGCTCCCATCAGCCGCATTCATTTCCACTTTTTATACGGTAAACAAGATGATATACCCGGCTTTGCTCCGGAATAAAATGCTTTCATATCTAATTATTATTTGACCATTAATTAACTATTGTATAAAAAGTATAATACACAAATTCCTTTTTTGATCTGAAACCTTTTTAGTTAAAATTAGAATATCAATTGAACCAGACAATTTTTAAAAACAGGCGATAGCTAATTTTCTAAATAACTTATTATTTGTTATATAGTTATTACACATTTTATTAACAATTTCGAAAGTAAAAGAAAGGTTTTAATGAATATTTTGAAACAATTAAATTAAATAGTTAATTATTCATTAATTTAAAACATAAAAATAAATCAAATCGATAGTTGGTCCTGATATAAATAGTTAATCGTCTACTTTTAAAATTTTCTTTTACCATTCGTCCAGAATTCTGTTAATGAATTCCCGCAACAGTTCTTCGTATTTTTCTTGTTTTTCAACAATAAAGATTACTGTTAAGAATTCTATTTGAAATTAATTTTGAAAAAAAGTATTAAAATGAGAGAAACAAATTGAATGGTAATGAAATTTTTGTCACTGAAAAGCTAATGTTTTTGAAATTTTTTGTGGTGTAAAAACAGTTTCGTGAGATAAAATTTTCCAAAGATATCGCGGAAAAACGCATTACTTAATTTTTAATTAACTGAAATTTTAAATAATTTTTGGACTTTGGGAAGTTGAGAGTGACCTTTCTCTTGTCTTAAATAAAAAGTGTGCAAAGTTTGGTTAAAATCACTCCAGTGGTTTAGGAGGAGATGTGGCGCATGCATACATAGCCACAATGACTTTTATTTATATTAAGATAAATCTAAATTATTGCTGAGAAATACTGTGAGCCATAAAGAAGGTTTTAGTGAAGATTTCGTAACAATTAATTAAATATTTAATTTTAATTAATTAAATTGTTAATTTTAATTAATAAAACAGTTAATTTCAATAATTAATTTAATAATTAGTTAATTTGACAGATTACTTTAATTTGATATTTAATTAAACATGGCGGCACCAAGATTTGTTTAATAAATTTAATATAAAAAACCCAAAAAGATATTTAAATAAAAGTTCTCTTTTTCCTTATTGATACTGAAAAATATCTCATCTCTTGTTTTGTGGTTTTCTGCGTGACTATTTGCTTTTAACTGTCGATGGAATTTTAAATTCACTGTTCAAAGTGGTCGCATTCATACCCTGTGCTTTAAACACACCTATTTATTTTTCCTCTCACAATATTTAATGATATTTATTCTCTTATGTGTTAAGAATTTAGTGGCTATTATCTCTGTAACCATGGAGTTCTCTAAATGAGTTCATTCTAGTAGTGTTTAAATGTTTCATGTAATGTGATTTTGGCATATGACAAAGTAATATTCGCACAATTATATGGTAACCTAGATTAAATAAACTAATTTTTAAATCTAGAGTCGTTCTTCATTCGTGTCAAGTGTTAATTTCTTGCTACTGTTTCAGATAGGTTGGTTAATATTATCTAGGGGATATTTACACTGTTGGGATGTTTATTTCTTTATGACTCCTACCTGTTGAGTGGGATATAAAAAAAAAATTGAGAAATTTTCTGATCAATAAATCTAGCATAACATAACCTTCTGAGTAGAATGATAAAACCTTGATATAGTAAAATATTAAATGTCATGTGTGAAAACAGAATCACGACATAAATATTGCAATGTTTGGAAACAATGAAGTCATAGTCAATGTCTATATTGATCAATAACGTTAACGTAAAGGAATCTACATTTGCCTTCCAGCTTGACGAAAGGGATTTTATTTTATTTCAAATAATAATTTTTTTTTATTTTTATGCCATATTTACTTGAGATTAAAATGCATTTTAAATTGTTTCAATATTATTGCAAGAAGTTCCAATCAATATTTGAGAAGTGGCAGTGGATAAATTCATTCATTTACAATTCTGTGAACATTAGATTTAATTTACTTACTGACAACCTGTAAAATTTTAATTGATGTAATTGAAGATTATCTATCTCTACTATTTGATTCTGGATGCACTTGAATTTCATTTTTGATTTTGGTAGTATTTTATTTAAAATGCATGTAAAAATTCACGATTTTAACAATTCACCAGTTTATAGTAGTCATTTGTTGAAATCTTCAGTTTTATCAATTATTTTTCTAGAAAATAACATTTTGTTATATTCAGAAACTTTCAATTGGAAATTTCTTCATCGCATAGCTTTAATTCTAAATAATTAATAGAAAATCGAAAAATAAAATCCAATTTATACAACTAGCTCATTTAAAATCTTATTAATATGAATCAATCATTATAACTAATAAGTTGGGCGAACCAGCTGGTCGCCGAACACCGTTAGTCCAGAATAATATTTTGATGAGCATGCATGCACACGTATTTAAACAATTTTATTAAGAAAGCAAAAAGTATAGTTTTTAAAAATTTATTAAAAATTTGTGGTGCATTGTATCATTTCACAAAAATCATTTGTGACACACAAAAATCATCAAACTACATTTGTGCCAAATTTTATGACAAACTCAAGCGGTTTGGCCTGTAATACGCCAACAGACACACACATTCACTTTTAGTATTAGTAGTAGAGATAACTGCAACATTATTACGGATATATATACGGAAGGTTTTTTCATCGAAAAGGCATCATAAGGATACATTACATAAATGTTTAAAAGAAAAATGTTATGAAATCTTTTCGAAAGTTTTTAATGAAATTTTGCTAAACATTCTCAGAAAAGTTGAAACTTTATAACTGTAACCATTTAAAAATGGTTTAAATAAAACTTCGGACAGTTGTTTGTTTAATATTTTGATACGTTGGAAAAATATAAAACAAATATGCACTCCTTTTATCTGGTATACACAAAAAATAAGATAAATGGTATACAAATCACTTAATCCTTTGAAAAAAGCCCTTAAAAATACGAATAATATTGAAACAATTATATGTATTACTTTTTATTACTTGATAGATTGTTATGTGTGTAATGGGAACTTTAGCAACAAAGACTGTTGTCCACTAATTCTAAGGAGATGCCGTTAGTATAGGTCTAAAAAATTCAACGACTGAAGAAAAATCCTTTAATAATGGCGACAATAATTGCGCTTATTAAAAACAGTTTTAAGAAACAAAACTTTGATTGACTAAATTAATTGGCGATAAATTTCTTCAATCAAAATAAAAATTTAATAAAATATTACGGACATTTAACGATATTTCTGTGCTAACAGGGCGACGCCTGGCCTTGTATAAAAAAACCTTGTAAAGGTCTTGCAAGGCTGGCCCTGTAACAAGTAATATAAAAAAAAAATTAAGTCAATTCCTACTTAGGTCAACAAAGAAAAATGTTATTTTAGAAATTTTTTTCTCCCATATAAAACTAAAATTAATTAATTAAATTTAATTAATGAATTAATATTTGAAAAAACTGTATTAACATCAAGTGTCATTGCATGCGCCCCACGTTTTTCGTTTTAAATCTGTATGGGGCTGGAAGAAATTATTTTATACTTTTTAGTCCGTTTTAAAAACGTGGTATATTAAAATTTTTATTTTATTTAAATAATTATTTTCTACTTTTTAGTCTTGTGTGTGTGAAATTTTGCAATCGGTTTTAAACATGTTGCTGAGATTATGACGGAGACACGTGGGAAATTTCAGGTTTAATTTAGTTTCTCTTCACCTGATCATAAATAAAAAAGTTGTTATTTTCCTGAAAAATTAAGTTACGTGACGCAGAAATCTTCGAGATATAATAAAAAACGTACTGCGCATGCGCAAAGATATGGGTAAAATATGGGGGTGCTTCGATGATCCCACGGGCCATCCATATACCCAAGAACCAAGTCTATAAAGTTAATAGTTTTCGAGATATAATGAAAAACGTACTGCGCATGCGCAAAGATATGGCTAAAATATGGGAGTGCTTCGATGATCCCATGGGCCATCCATATACCCAAGAACCAAGTCTTTAATGTTAATAGTTTTCGAGATATAATGAAAAATGTACTGCGCATGCGTCATGCAAAATATGAAAAACGGACAAACGGACAAACATACAGACAAGAAAGCGAATTAATATTGCATTGTAATCTACTTCTGAGCTATGTTTGAAGTTTCAAATCTCCAGCTCATCGGGAAGTTAGTTTAAAATCGATTGCAAAATTTGAACTATATATATATATATATATATATATATATATATATGGGGAGAGTGTGAACTAATAGTAGGAATTGAAAAAAGTAGCTTGTGTTGAAATAGACATTAGACCGTGCAATTTCAAAAATTTGATTCAGAATAGTACTTTAGAGAAAAAGAAATTTTGATTTTTTCATATCCATTAGCACATATTTTTTTAAAAAATTCTTTTTGCGGATGATCAAAATAATCATATAAATCAAGTAAGTTTTTCATTATTAATTTTATTTAATAGTTTTCAAGTAGGTAATAAGGCTATAATTAAGAATACGATAAAAATAATTATGCCAGTACACTCCTATATTTTAAATCAATTTGATTACAAAAGTAACATTTTTTTTTAAATGTCAATAATGTAGCTATCTCATTTTCATCCCTCCTATGAAAAAAAATTATGTTCTTTTCTCTTAGGCCCATTGTGTCAACAAACGGGACAGCGGAACCGGTTTTGCAGTGTCTGGATCTTGCACCACAACACGTTCAAGTGGGGTAAGTAACACCAATATTGAAGGAAAATTGGTAAACAAGTTTACCCTTGTAATGCCTCATGGAGCACCTATAATATATAGCCCATAATATTATATAAATGACAATTATACTAGTAGACTCCTATTTTTTAAATAAATTTGATTACAGAAGTAGCAACTTTTTTTAAATGTCAATAATTTAGCTATTTGATTTTCATCCCTCTCATGAAACAAATTATTTTCTTTTGTTTTAGGGCTATGATGTACACAATCCGGGAAGCGGAGACTGTCATTTGAGTTATGGAGATCGCTGCTCATCAACTTCAAGTGGTGGCGGAGTTTATGTTGAAAAGGTTTGCCCTTATAATACTTAACGGACAATCTATAATATATAACCTATAATATTATATAATTATTGATTATACTAGTTTCCTACTATTTTTGGATTAATTTTGATTACAAAAATAACAATTTTTTCAAATGTCAGTAATGCAGCTTTTTTATTTTCGGGCGGGC
>BGPR01037937.1:0-14916 GCA_013235015.1 Araneus ventricosus | reverse complement strand
TGGAACGCTGGGTTCAGTTCGGCTACTCGGAGGCACAGTGTCTCAGATCAATTGTCCACGGTTTTTTACTAATAAAGTTCTCAGGTATAGATATCCTTGCATTGGCAGGGTCTTCCATGATTTAAAAAAGCACGAGAGCTTACAGAAAAATGAATCAGTATTAATATTTAGGTTCGTTGATTTTACTTCAAGCAACAATTCGTGTTTTGTACATTCAAAACAATGTAAGATCCTCAGAATAAGAGGAAAAAAAAAATGCAATTTCAAACAAAATAAAAAAGCTGAAAGATATATATATATATATATATTTTCATATATATATATATCTCCTCTCTCCTCATATATATATATATATCAATGTCTTCTAATATCATCTGATTACTACACAATTAAAATCTTCAAGTGAGGAAGCCTTTTTTTCAGAACAGAAGGAAAGAAAGGCCCTTTAACAAAAAGTAAGTATTCTAAATTAAAGCATGAGAATAAACTCATGATTACCGAATGACACTTGAGACTTTCTAGCTCTGAAGAATAGCACCCGAACTTTTAACAGTACTTTTCGTTTTGTCGAATCGTCATTAAATTATCAAAATCTCTAAAGGAAAAGAATATTACAAAATACAAATAAGAAATGCAGGAAAAAATATTAACAATGGTGCACATAAATTCAAATCACTTAAATAAGGGAGCCCATTCGTATAAGACCACGTGTTAAGGAAAAATAATAAATGCAAAATATAAATTGTATATAAATATTTAATTCCAAAATTAAGTACGAAAAAGAAAGAACCCTTTTAACAAAAATGAAAGTATTCAAAATTAATAGTATGATGAACAGAACTCATGTATCAATTGACACTAATTTCCAACTGGTAATAGAATTTTTCGTACAGAGTTCCGCGTAGATGAATCAGGGAACATCCGATACTTCTATTACCAGCAGCGGCCAGGCCTGGACCCCTGACCTTGGCGACCATTTTGACGACTTAGCGACAAATTTGACAACCTTGGCGACAAATCGAAGATTTCCGAATATGCGATCATTTTCTTGATATCTCTATCAGGAGAGGAGGTACTAGAATGTGCTAGATATTTCCATGTGACGTAACAACCAGTCGAGCAAGAATATATAAACGGAGTGCGAATGCCTTCGAGGAACGACTTTGGAGTTTCGTCTGCAGTGCGAGCTGGGAAGCCGGTAAGCTGAGCGCCATTGAAAGTGCTGTTACTGTCATTATTAGTGTTTTGCTGACTGTGTTTCTAAATCCTAAAGTGCTATTACTGTTATTACTAGTGAATTTTTGTCTGTTTTTGTTGCTAATCTGTACAAGAGTTATTGTTCCTGTTACCTGTTTTTCCAGCATATTTGTGAATAAACCATCGTTCTCCGTTGTCCTGCGTGTTTGAATGCTTACACCATGCACCCACAGAACGATCTTTGTAGCAATATTTAAAGAGAAGAACATAGGTTCGAAAAAGTGGAAAGGGACCATAATAGCTTACTCTTCGTCAGTGAATTCAGTAAAAGAAAATGATGCATAAATTTAATGTACAGCACAGATTTAATCCATCCAATTTCGAATTCACAATCCTATAACACATTCGCATGGAAAACATCACGAGTCGTATGCGGCATGCCAGATCATATGGCAAGTAAGACGCCTAATACAATAAATCTTTCGAGTAGGTTAAAGTTAAATGTTCAAAAGATTTGCTGACGGAAGTGATACATGCTTCGCAAGTTATTGTTACGAACATGGAAAGTCGCTTCCCAGCGATGTTAGTCTGTTAGCGCGCTTATGCGCTGTTAATACATGGGATAAATTAATAAAATAAATTATATTTCAGGAACGATTTAGGCATATTTAAATCCCAAAGAAAGAAGGCGTTTAGAATCACAAACATCGAACTTTATTCATCCGTCTCGTTTCTATCACAACAACTCTTTTTTTGTTGCCAGTTTTGGAAACTAAACTTCGCGACAACAAAGATAATATCATACGTAGAGAGAGCTGCTACATCACTCCTTCCCCAGTAACAACATAGTTACGATACAGTTACAATTTGCAAAAATAACAAAATTTTCAATTTGCATGCAATTGTATACAAATATAAATGGAAAGAAAATATATACATATACAAATATAAAAAAATACATGAAATGAATATGAAATAACAATGAATAATATGCAATTAAAATCTTTGTAACGCGCTGGGAATCGTACACGTCTACCAGAACGTGTAGTTTTTTTCTGAACATCTTTGTCCAGCAAATCCGATTTTTGTTTTTCAGTTTCTTGATGGGCAGTCAGATTTTCGTTGGGCAATGTTGGTGCAGTATCTAATTTCTTGTGATGAGGCGCGTCTACCTCGGTTAACAGCAAATATGCTGGTTTTAATATGTCTATAGATATATTGATATCCTTGCCTTTGATTGCCACAGTAAAATACTTGTCATGTCTTTTCACAACAGGAAAAGGTCCATCATAAGGAGGTTCTAATGATTTTCTAACTCTATCAATGCGAATGAACACATGTGTACAAGTATGCAAGTCCTTATGAACAAAAATCTTTTGAGAAGGATGTCGGCGAGTATCTAGTGGTTTTAACAGTTCCATTTGTTTCTGTAGTTCTTTAGCAAACGTATCGGTGTCCAAGATACTTTTTGGTTTCTCAAAAAATTCTCCTGGTAACCTGATAGGTTGTCCATAAACCATTTGTGCAATGGTGTAATTTGTATCACCACGTAAAGCCGATCTTAGTCCCAACAAAACTGTTGATAAGGTTTGAGTCCATTTAATAGAATTGTGTGCTCTGATCGCAGCCTTTAAGGTCCGATGGATCCTTTCAATTTTCCCATTACATTGTGGGTGATATGCTGTGGTTGTGCATACTTTAAATCCACAAATAACACCAATGTTCTTAAAGAGTTCAGATCTAAACTGACTACCTTGATCAGTGATTACACGGTACGGCATTCCAAAACGTGAAATCCAGTGATCATAAAATTCTCGAGCTACTGTTTCCGCCTTTACATTTGCTAAAGGAATAACCTCTATCCAACATGTGAATCGATCAATGCAGGTAAGGCAGTACGTTTTCCCTTCAGAAGTAGGAAACGGGCCTATGATGTCAATATGGATGACACTGAATCTGTCATCTACTTCTTTGTAAGTGGCAATTTGTGGACGAGTATGCCTATTAATTTTGTTCTTTTGACAATGGATACAAGATTTTGTCCATTGGGTGATATCCTTTCGAATGTTGAGCCAAATAAATCTAGAAGCTATTTGTTTGACTGTAGATTTCACACCAGGGTGAGCTAAGCTGTGAAATTTTTGAAATATGTGCATCCGAAAATCTTGAGGTATAAATGGACGAATTTTTGTGGTTGAAATATCACACCAAAGTAGCTTACCAGAGTCCAAAGGATATTGCTTAAAATGTAAAGATGGTTTCAAGCGTAGCTCGTTAAGATCTTGATTTTCTATTTGTGCATCCGCAATTTTATCATAATCTATTTCAGAGATAGATTCTATCCTAGATAACGAATCTGCAACGATATTTTCTTTTCCGCCAATGTGACGAATATCTGTTGAAAACTCTGATATATATTGCAAATGACGTAGTTGTCTAGGTGAGGCTTTCTCATTCTTTTGCTGAAAAGCAAACATCAAAGGTTTGTGATCAGTGTATATTGTAAATTGTCTTCCTTCTAAGATATGCTTGAATTGTTTGATCGAAAGGTATATTCCTAACAGTTCCCTGTCGTAAGTACTATATCCTTTCTGAGCGTTAGTTAACTTTTTGAAAAAGAAGCCTAAAGGCTTCCAACTGTCTACTTCAAACTGTTGCAGTACGGATCCAACTGCGTAGTCTGAAGCATCAGTGAAAAGAGCTAATGGTGAATCAGGATTAGGAAAACTTAATAATGTAGCATTTGCTAAATCTTTTTTACATTGCTCAAATTTTTCTTTTGCTTCTGTGTGGTCCACGAAATTTTGCTTTTATCTTTTTTCTTGGTACCTTTTAAATACTCATGGAGTACCGCCTGATTTTTGGCAGCATCTTTGATATATCTTCTATAAAAATTAATTAGGCCAAGAAAAGTACGCAATTCGTGAACGGTTTCTGGTAATCTATAATTCAAGATGACATTTACTTTTTCAGGAAGGGGTTCTGATTCTTCCGGAGTAATCATGTATCCTAGAAATTCTAATTGATTCACTCCCATAACCGACTTTCCAAGATTTATACGAAGACCATATTGCTCTAATCGAGAGAAAACTACTTTTAGATGCTCTGAATGTTCATCTTCCGTTGAAGAAGCTACTAAAATGTCATCTAAATATGCGAAAACAAAGTCCAATCCGAAAAACACTTCATTAATGAATCGTTGAAACGTAGATGGGGCGTTTCTCAATCCGAAGCTCATTACGTTGAACTCGTATAACCCAAACGGCGTTATTATTGCTGTTTTTTGTTTATCGTCCTCAGCAATTGGAATTTGAAAGTAAGCCTTAAATAAGTCAATTTTCGAAAATATTTTCGTTTGTTTTAATATATGGTGAAAATCCTCTATTCTTGGAATAGGGTAACGATCGGGAATTGTTCGTGAGTTTAATCGCCTGTAGTCCCCGCACGGTCGCAAACTTCCATCCTTCTTAGATACTAAATGAAGTGGACTGGCCCATGGTGACTTTGAAGGTCTAATTATGTCGTTTTCTAACATAAATTTGAATTCCTGTTTGGCCATTTTTAGTTTATTTCCATCTAATTGGCGAGCTTTTGAAAAAACAGGAGGGCCTTTAGTAGCTATATAGTGCTTTACGTTATGTTTTGAGTTGCAAATTAACAGATTTGGTTTTGTTAAATTCGGATACTGTAATAACAAATTTGCATATGGAGACTTTTTGTCAGTCGTGCTTATGCTATCCGCACTTGTTACGCACGCAATATGACTTCGAATAGATAAATTTGTGACACCATCTATTAATTTTTTGTTATGCATATCAATAATCAATTGAAATTTGGTTAAAAAATCTGCGCCTAAAATAGCTCGATCCACTTTAGCAATCACAAAAGGAAATTGGAATGACCGACTCAGGCCTAAATCCAGAGTTAAAATTTTGAAACCGAAAGTGGATATTACTGTTCCATTTGCAGCATACAATTTAAAGGAATTACATATTTTATAGTTTGATGTCGCTGGAATTACGGATAAATCAGCACCGCTATCCACAAGAAAGCGTAAACCGGTTTGTTTATCGGTAACGAATAATCGGTAGTTACGGCAATCTTTTAATTCATCTGCAGCAGAACTTGCCGTCGAATCTACTGGTGGTCGGAGTTTTCCGACGCTTTCCAGCTACATGGGCTTTTACATTTATCAGGATAACATTTATCACCAAATTTAAAGTGATAGTAACAGTATGATCCATTGGGATTATATTTCTTTCGCGAATGACTTCGGCTGTTGCTTCGATTAAAGCCAGAGTGGCGATATTTACTTCTAGACTGTCTGTGAACATTTAGTTCCGAAATCTGTTTTTCTAAATTAGAGATTTTATCAAGCACAGTATTCATTACAGAATTGTCTGCAGCAGCAGAATAAATTCCTGTCGTCGAGTTCATTTCAAATATTTTATCCGCCATTATCGATAAGTTATCCAAGTTCTCGTTACTCACAACCAAAATATTTTTAATGGATTCTGGCATTTTGCCAAGCCACAAAGTTCGCAAAACTTTATCCGTTATATTTGTTCCGCCAAGTGATTTCATTTTACGCAATAATTGGCTAGGTTTCATATCGCCAAGAGAAATGCCTGTAAGCAATTTTGTGATACTTTTTTCCTCGCTTTCTTTAAAAGTATTTAACAATCGTTCTTTTGCAGCTACATATTTATCATTCCGTTCACTTTGGATGATATCCCATATGTTTTCGACTACTTTGGGTTCTAATTGTGCTACAAGATAGTTAAATTTAGTCTGATACTGAGTAATATTAGCGATTGAGAACTGTGCCTCAACTTGGAAGAACCAAATTTCAGGTTTTTCTTGCCAAAAAGGTGGAATTTTAACGCTTACCTTGTTCGCTTCATATTTTTCACTGGTTGTGTTCGGAACAGAAGTTTTGCCGTCATCCATGATTTCGACGGTTAAAAGAAACTACTCACACGGGTCACCAGTTTGTAGCGCGCTTATGCGCTGTTAATACATGGGATAAATTAATAAAATAAATTATATTTCAGGAACGATTTAGGCATATTTAAATCCAAAAGAAAGAAGGCGTTTAGAATCACAAACATCGAACTTTATTCATCCGTCTCGTTTCTATCACAACAACTCTTTTTTTGTTGCCAGTTTTGGAAACTAAACTTCGCGACAACAAAGATAATATCATACGTAGAGAGAGCTGCTACAAGTCCTATGGTTGGGAAGAGAGTTTTACAAGGTTAAGCATGGAGTGACGGCAGCGACTGTTCTGGGACCCCTGACCTTGGCGACGAACTTGTAGACCATTTTGGCGGCTTGGCGACAAATTTGACGACCTTGGCGATAAATAGATGATTCCAGAAAATGCAACCCTTTTCTCGATATTTCTATTAGGAAAGGGAATACGTGTGAATATACGAGAAAACTCCTAGTGACGTCATGGCCTGTCGGAGAGAGTATATAAAGACGGCGCCTGGATCAGAGGCAGTAGTGTGTTGATCCATTGGGAACGACTTGAGAGCTTCGTCCGCAGTGCGAGCTAGGAAGCTGGTGAGCTGAGCACTATTGAAACTGCAGTTATTGTCGTTACTAGTTATTTGCTGACTGTTTATGTTGTTAGTTAACAAAGTGCTGAACTGTTATTACCTGTGAATTGTTGTTTATTTACATTGCTAATCTGTGCAAGAACTATTGTTTCCTGTACCTGTGCTACTGTTTTCCTGCATATTTGTAAATAAACCTTCATTCTTCATTATCCTGCGTGTTGGACTGTTTACACCATAGACCCACAGAGAGACTTTTTGTAACATTATTATTAACGCAACTGTGTTACTCAGCAATTGTGAATATGCATTTCATTAAACCTGTGTTGTACACTGCTTCTAACGTAACTTTTTCTTAATTACCGGGCAATGGATGGCTAAAGCATACTTTAGATTTCGCTTAGCTCGTAATCTTAAATTTAAATTTAAAACTTAAAAGCAGCTCTTACCTATTCGAGTAAGAATCACAGTACATCCATCTGGACATCTTTTAGGCAGCACAGTGAGAATGTTTTCCAAGCAACTCAACGACAAGTACTCATCAGGAAGTCTCTCAAACATTAGGCTGTCTTTTCTCTTTAAAAGAACGAAGTTTTGAATCTGCTTGACACATTGGTCTATTCGATACTTGTTGCGTCTTAAATACTGGAGGAGAACATCATCATGAAAATTCATTCCACTTATTATTTGATTCCCTAAATAAGGAAGAAATTAAATAAGTTTGAAAATGAATTTCAAATATCTCAGAAAATTTCAGTCAGATTACATAATCTTGATAAAATACTGTAAACGCTATCTAACTTCAGTAGTTAACATTGAGATATACTGCAGTAGGTAAGGTGATAGTCTTCTTTTTACCCATAACGACTTTATATTTGCACGAACTGTGTAGTGTACCCTATTCTCATAAAGACTTATGATTATCTTTCTGAATGTAGGCTCCTCTTTATCAAGCGTATAATTGACTGAAATTAGGAAATATGTATGTTATAGAGTAAATCTTACACATTTTCTATTCCAATACAAGTAACATTTCAAACTAGCCCTATCATATTTACTTCTGCATCTTTCTATTGATAGAAGATTCACAGTAGAAAGTTTAATTTCTGAAAGCACGGACATGCATTTAGAACTAATAAAACCTAGTACTATCCATTGCATAAAAATAGTATTATCTAGTATACAGGGTTCCCACTTATATCCGTTACACCCCCTGAACTTCTAAACGGTGGCAGCTTAGGCCTTAAAGTTGGTGTCTAGGTATAGTAAAAAGGCTATGCACTACTCGATGAGACAACTTACAAGGCCATCTATTGGCAAATCTTGGAAGTAGCGGTCCTATCGTGTAAACGGTGAAAGATACGAGAAAAAAGTCAATAAGAAAGTTGTAGAGCACTCTCTATTTAGTGAGAAAAGATACCTTGCGTACATTAATACTCAAAACAGAATGCAAAAAATGAACATTTGTTTGGTCACGATTTCGAAAATTGTCATGTCATAAAAAGTGGAAGAAAGAAACTGAGACACGTCCCTGTCTTCTGGATCATTTATTTATATTGCTCAAAATGCTCTCCGTTAGCCACTATACACATTTGTACTCTGGACTGGATTTCTCGCTTCTCTCGCATTTCACGACGCAATCACAATCAAACAAATGTTCATTTTTACGCTCTATTTTGAGTATCAATGTGCACAAAGTATCTTCTAGTAGTAAACCGAGAGTTATCTACAACTTTCTAATTGACTTTTTTCTCGTATGTTTCACCGTTTACGAGATAGAACCGCTAATTCCAAATTTGCCAATAGATGGCGTTGTAAGTTCTCTCAACGAGTAGAGCATAGCTTTTTTACTATACCTAGACACCAACTTTATGGCGTAAGCTGTCACCGTATAGAAGTTAAGGGGGTGTAACGGATATAAGTGGGGACCCTGTATATGGAATAAAAAAAGTAGTATTACCTAGCGAAAAAAATGTATTTTCCATCCATTTATGACTTCCTATGGACGAGTTTTCTGGTTTGTTTATTCTGATTCACACACCGTTTTCAAGTAACCCTCCGATTTAGGCAATCGCCAAATCAATTTGGAAACTGTATCAAGCGCCAGGTTCGACTCATTTCCTTATTTAGTGCACAAAGCGTTGAATTCCGTGTTCTTTGAATTTGTGTAATCCTTTCTTTATAAATCGGTTATAAAAAGCACTTAAAGCGTTTAAATTCTAAATTGAACGATTGAAATTAGCTAAATAATTTGGTTGAAAATTTAAACGTCAATGATTATCTGGTTAAAAATTGAACTGCCAAATAAACCTTGGAAGTCGCCAAAAAGAGCGATAAAGAATAATTACGGCAATATTTCAACAAAATTAGATTCTTATTTTAAGTAAACATTGAGCGCTACAACAATAGGAACATTAAATTTAATATTTTAAAAGTATTCTTAAGGCATAACATTAAAAAAATCCACTTTAAAAATTAATATCTTCAAACATAGTGTTGAATTTTGAAGATTCCCATTGACTTAACATTATCACCGGAGGTTGATTGGCCTGGCGAAAAACCTACTTTAATGCAAATAAGCAAAACAGAAAAATCGTCCATTGGTTTGTTAAATGTGCACTCTGAATTAATTATTTTATTCAAATATCTGATCGTAACATGCATACAGTGCATTAATAAAAATGTTTATTCTTATTTTTTCTTGCACATTTAATTGTTTATAAAATATCAAGCCATTTCTGAGAATATATTTTAAGTGTTGTATATGCAGAAAATGGTTGTAGCGAGACACATTAATGCAATATTACTCGTTCCTTCTTTGCGAGGTAGTGCATATTTCTCTTCAAACGGAGTCTCATTTTCATTTTTCTAAGATTGAATTTTATTCACAAATTTGATATTCAGACAACGCGAAAAACAAAACCGATATTATAATTTAATATGCCATTAGGGATTATAGCCACAAGAGAGAACTCTATTGAAATAATCTAATTTATAGTAAAAACACTAATTGCAATATAAAAAATGCAATAATCCAATTGAGAACTAATTTGCCATTTGCTATTGCTGAGCAATTTACACTTTAAAAAATATTTAAAAATTAGCATAAAAGCCAATAATTTATAAATAATCATTATAAAGGATTATAATTCATGCAATCATGTGTATGAAGGATAAAGTAATAATTTTCACGTAGTATATTCATAAATAAACTATATATATTGTCAAAATACACCTACATTACCCCCATAAATGCATTAAATTGTCTGTTTTTGAATATTTTGAAAATAGGCAATTCAATATTCGAAGCAATGAATATATCAATAGCAATAAATATACTATTACAAAATATTCGAATATTTCGGATAAATATTTGTAATAACCATTCAACTTTCGTAACAGCTTTTGATAAATTTAATAACTTAATTGAAAAAGGATTGAAGAGCTTCTAAATTTCTGCTAATTTAGTTTGCATTTTTCTCAAGAGATGGAGCTAGGATTGCTAGCTTTTAGACTTAATATCTTTTGTTTCTGATTTGCTTCGATGGCGTTGTTTATACTGGTATTTTTGGCAGAAGGTAATTTTAATTTTATCTTATTTGTTAAAGGAGACTTTCTGAAGTTTCCCTTATTTAAGAAAGGCTTTTTCCTACATTATTTCAATTATTGGATAAATTCAGGCTCCAGAGGGAATATTATTTGACTATTAAGTCATTCCCTTGACAGAAAATTTATCCATTTTTGAACTCCGATGGCGAGTGGCACTTTGAAAAAGTTCGCCATTCGGGTTCCATAACATTTTTTTCCATTTCATTTGTTTAATCTTAATCTTTTATAATTTTTTGAAGCATGATTTTTTTGTTTGATTGTACCCTAATTGGTTAGTTGATGATAGACAATATTGTTAATGCAATAACTGGATGCTGTTGCGTTGCGCGCAAAAGGTATATTGTTATTGATATTGTTTCATTCCTCTGGTTCTTCTGTAATTTCTTTATTATATGATTAAAATATCGAATATTAGAAGCTTTATTAACTCAAATACTTACTTAATAATAAAGATCGAAGTTCCTGAATTGAATTTATTTTTATTTCAGGTGTTTCTTTGCATTCTTCCTCGCATTTTCTTATCACAAACTCCGGTAGATAATTGATCGAAAAGGGAAGGATTTCCATATTTGTTTTCGTACGAGAAGTAGAATCCATACCTACAAAGAAAGAAATTTTTCGTTTGATTTGCTGAGTAGTTCAAACATGCCGAAAAGAAAGAACGAGCCATGATATACATTAAATTTATCAGCAAAATCTGTACATACAGAGTGTCCCAAAAAAGTGAAACTCATTTATTTCCTTAAATATTGCACATAGACATATACTTCCAATTACAAAGTTGCCTCAAATAAGATGGGAATATTTAAGGAAATAAACACTTATTTCACTTCTTTGTTACACCCAGCATATCTATTACTAGCAGTACGCGCTCGGCGTTGCCCGTGGAATCAGGAATTCAACAAAATGAAAAAAAAACACGCCCACAATGATATGAAAAGTTCTGAAAACAAAACAAAACAAAAGATACATTTTATTGATATTTCCACTTATTATTCTTCGCGATAATGATATTTCAACTGTAGAAAAACAATACAGAGTACGTTAATCCGAAACAATATTAAAAAATTCCAACGTGAAAATGATTATTATACTGCAAGTAAAATATACGGGACTTAAACACGTTAAGACACTGCCGACCGCACGGCGTTGCCCGTCGAATTAGGACTTCAACAAAATGAAGAAAAAAAAAAAAAAAACGCCTTCAATGACATGAAAAAGTTTTGAGAACAAAATCAAAACAAAAGATACACATTATTGATTTTCCTGCTTATTTTTTTTTTCGCGCTGCAGTACAGAGTACGTTAATCCAGAACAATATTACAAAATTGGAACGTGAAAATGATTATTATACAGCAAGCAAAATATAAAATAGAATCCGAAAATAATAATCAAAGTCATTCATTCAGTTGAAGGTCTGACGTATCCTGCGCTCTGCACCGTCAGCCAATCAAAATTGCCAACAACGTTCCGAAGAAATGCCGCGCTAGGAAACTCGTTAGAGGATAAATATCTTTCAACTCACCAGGGAAAAATTAATTTAAAAAAAAGGGAAAGATATTTGAACCATTCTTGTTTTAAATCTGATAGTTTCTCGGATTCTCGACCAACATTAAGCATCATGTATCAAATTTGGACATGTCTGTAATGATAAATCGATGTATGGATTACCAATCGATGTATTACAATGTTATAACTTTTTAACATATGTAGTTACCGAGATATAGAGGATCTCCCATACCATGTTTTTGGGGCGTTGTTGGCTTCTACTTATTTAAACATGAAAGAAGCAACATGAACTTGTTTGACGTATCAAATAATAAACTATGAATACTCCATTTAATTCAATTTCTTTCTTTCTTTTCTAGAAGAATCTATTTTGCAACGGAAAAATCAACAAAATTCTAAAAACTACATTTTTCTACTGTTGCCACAAAAATATGATGTGATGAACAAAATTAAATATGATAAAAAACAAATGCTTTAAATAAAAAGAAAACGATATTTACAAACAAATATTAAATGCTTTAAATAAAAAGAAAACAATATTTACGATCAAATATTAAATGCTGCGTGAGCTATAATTCAGCCACTACATTACTCCCCCACCAGTAACTATGTTACGTTACGAAGGGAAATGTGAGTAGTGTGACCAACATAAGCAATTATTTAACATTCATAAAGTTCAAAAATAGTTAACTACAAATAGTACTTAAAATCTTCGAAGGTAAAAATGTCTTAAAGTTAGTCCTTGAATCGGACGGGTAAACGAATAGTTCTACCTGTGCGAGATTGTTTTTGCGTCAGATCTGGTTTATTATCTGATGCCTGCAACTTGTGATCAGTGGTTGTCCCCTTAGGATTGTCCTCAGCTAAAATATAGGCTGGCTTCAAGTGATCTAATGATACATTAACATGTTTCCCTTTTATGTTAATAGTAAAGTATTTATCCTGCCGCTCACTTACGGGAAATGGTCCTTTGTAAGGAGATTCCAACTGCTTTTTAACTCTATCTATGCGTTGAAAAACGTGAGAGCAGTTTTCTAAGTCTTTATGCACAAATATGTGTCGATTCGAATTTCTACGAGTGGTCCTTGGTCCCACGGTTTCCATTTGTTTCTGGAGGTTATTAGCAAAGCCTTCCGATGTTGTTCGGATACTGGGTTCACTAAAAAACTCTCCAGGAAGTCTGAGACTTTCTCCGTAAACTATTTGTGCAATTGAATGATTGTTATCTTCTTGAATTGCAGTACGCAAACCCAAAAGTACTGTCGGTAACGTGTCAATCAAGACAGATTGTTGTGAGCTTTTAATGCTGTTTTTAATGTTCCATGAAGGCGTTCAACTTTGCCGTTACATGCAGGATGGTAGGCTGTAGTATGTTGCAGCTTAATACCACAGATTTTGGACAAAGTTTGCAATGTTTCACGTCTGAACTGAGTTCCGCGGTCGGTAATAAGTTTATGTGGCTTTCCAAAACGTGCTATCCAGTTGCTATAAAATGCTCTTGCCACAGTGTCTGCTGAAATGTTATCTAAAGGAATTGCTTCCATCCAATTTGAAAATCTGTCGATGCAAGTTAAACAGTAAATATTCCCTCTCGATGGAGGAAGAGGACCAATGAGATCTATATGCACAACACAAAATCTGCCTGAAGGTACTTCAACTCGCCCAATTTTGTTTTAGTGTGGCGATTGATTTTAGCTTTTTGGCAAGGAATGCAGGTTCGAGTCCACAATTGCACATCTTTTTTAATGCTAGGCCAAATGAATTTTGAATTCATTAATTTTATAGTTGACTTAATTCCTGGATGTGATAGGCCGTGAATTTGGTGAAAAATTTGTTTTCGAAAAGCTTGTGGAATGTAGGGCCGAATTTTGCTAGTTGAAGTATCACACCATAAGTATTTCCCCGGAGGTAGAGGGTACTCCTTTAAATTCAAGGAAGTAATGGTTTGCAAGCTCTTCAGTTCTTCATCTTGAGTTTGTGCATCAGCTATTTGATCGTAATCTATTGACCAAACTCAGTAACCCTGGATAACGTATCGGCTACAATGTTATTTTCACCTTTTATATATTTAATATCAGTCGAAAACTGAGAGATATAGTTAAGTTGACGAGCTTGTCTTGGTGCCGCTTTGTCAAGCTTTTGGTGAAAGGCAAATATTAAGGGCTTATGGTCTGTATAAATTGTAAATGTTCTTCCTTCCAGATGATGCTTGAAATGTTTAACTGAAAGATATATGGCTAATAATTACCTGCCATACGTGCTATAATTTTGTTGTGTATCGTTTAACTTTTTAGAATAAAATGCAATTGGCTGCCAAGTTGAATTTTCATATTGCTGTAACACTGCGCCTATTGCTGTATCTGAAGCATCTGTAAATAATGACAGAGGTAATTCAGAATTGAGAAAAGACAACAACATTGCATTTGCGAGGTCATTTTTGCACTTTTCAAACTGTTTTTCAGCTTCATCAGTCCATTGGATCTTTCTTTTGTCCTTCTTTTTAGAACTTTTAAGGTATTCATGTCACAAAGCTTGATTCTTTGCTGCGTCTTTTAGATAATGACGATAAAAATTAAGAATTCCAAGAAATGTTCTAAGGTCTTGAATATTTTCGGGTCTTTTGTAATTCATAATAGCTTGAACTTTATCTGGCAGAGGACGAGAACCTTGGGGTATAATTAGATATCCCAAAAATTCGATTTCTACAACAGCGAATACAGATTTTGAAATATTTGTTCTTAAGCCAAAAGTATTCAATCTTTCTAAAACTAAATTAAGATGGATTTTATGCTCTTGATTGCTTTTGGATGCAATGAGTATATCGTCTAAATATGGAAAAACAAAGTCCAATTCTCTGAGAACTTCATGGATAAATCGTTGGAATGTTGCAGGAGCATTTTTCAAGCCAAAACTCATTACGTTAAATTCATATAAACCGAGAGGTGTGATGATAGCTGTTTTACATTTGTGCTCTTCTGCAATGGGTATTTGGAAATATGCTTTAAATAAATCTATTTTAGAAAATATCTTGGTTTCTTTT
>BGPR01037936.1:0-14917 GCA_013235015.1 Araneus ventricosus | reverse complement strand
TCATTGTACTTCGTTCAGTACGTATTACTTTGTAAGATAATATAGAGAAAACAAGTAATTATAAAAAAAATTAAGTCAATTCCTACTATGTATGAAATTAATTAAAATGTATTTGAACTTGATTGGTAGTTTCGAGATATAATAAAAAACATTACTGCTATGGCAAAGATAGAGCTAAATATGGGGTGCTTGCAGTGATCCCAAGGCCATCCATATACCAAGAACCAAGTCTATATATATGAATAATGTTAAAAGTTTTCGAGATATAATGAAAAACGTACTGCGCATGCGTCATGCAAAATATGAAATGACAGACAAACGGACAAACATATAGACAAGAAAGCGAATTAATATTGCATTGTCATCTAATTCTGATCTATATTTAAAGTTTCAAGTCTCCAGCTCATCGGGAAGTTAGTTTAAAATCGATTGCAAAATTTGAACAAGATATATATATATATATATATACATAGGGAGAGTGTGAACTAATAGTAGGAATTGAATAACTTAGATTCATCGTCATTGAAAAATGATTTGACATTACAGAAAGAATTACATATGCAAATCCAGCAAGATATGAAAACCTAGAGAATAAATACCAGAAAAATAGAAAGATTATGAGAAAACATTAAGAAAGGAAATGGTTGCATGTGAAAGTGAAGGAGTTCGAGGAAAATACTTGTCTTCTATTCAAGAGTATTTGTTGACAATAAAACTGACAAGTGTAGAAGCAGAAAGGGCTTTCAAGGCCGCTGGTTATATTTGTAGCTCTGTAAGAAGTCGATTGGCAGATGACACAATTAACCCTATTTGTTTCCTACGATGATTTTTTCAAAACCAAAGTGAGTTTTTTAATTGTTTTACTTAAAATAATAATTTAAAGTATATTAAAAAATACGAAGAAGTTTTAAACTCGTTATTGTATAATTTTGCCATTGATTAAACAAATTCATGATGACTGTCATAATTATAAGAATGAAACTGCTTGGCGTGTCTAAAATACCTAATTATTGTGATCTCAATTGATAAGATTGATTTAGTTAGATTTAATATAAGTTACTTACATAAAATACGTTACATTACAAGTTATCATTGATGTCATTTGTGAAATCTAGTAAGTGAGACTGAACTTAACCGCCCGTCATTATCTAATTATTACTAAACTAATATAACAATTACAATTTAACTAGTTACACTGTACTAAATTTTTATTGTTGATTCATACGTAAATGCTGATTAATTATAACAGTGTAAATAAAGTTCATTTCATAAGAAATTAACGCTTTTTTTATAAACTTTGTAATACTCACTTTATCATCTTTTATACAGTTGATTTTGGAATGAAAAGGAAAAATAGTTTTGATGTGTCCAATCCGGCCGGATCCCGTGGGATCCGGTCGGATCGATGGGAATCCGACTGGATTGAAATTGGTGCCGGATTGCAATTCCGAGTTGACATGGCAATTGAAAATTTCCGTCTCGTTCTCAACGCGCCTAATTTTATAGCTAACATTTGAATATTTCTCTATAATGCGATACGGACATTCAATGTAGGTCTCAATTTGTTTGTTAGCTCATTCCTTAAATTTGGTACTTTTACAAAGCTTAGCGAACCAATGGGGTAGTCTAATCTTTCGAGTTTATTCCGGATGTTACTTATGTCAATATTTGTGAATTCTTACTGTTTTAAATTTTCTAAAACTTTTTAAAAAGTATGTTGAAACGTTTGAATCAGTTTCCCTATGTACTCTGAATGCGACTCAAATTTCTCTTAAAGTGTAGGGTAGCCTAATATATCTTAGGTGCTCAATTTAAAATGCGGATGCGTGTGTACTTTCGTTAATTGCATAATTCAGCACATGCATTGTGTTCGCTAATTTCGTACCCCATTCCTCATTTTCATTGCAAAGTTTATCTAAAATATTAGCAATTGACTGATTCGGTTTTTCTACTCAGCCGTTTTTCCAGGGGGCGTAATTTGAAATATGTACTTTTTCAATTCCCTGAACTTTACAAAACTCCGAGAATCCAGTGACTGAAAAATATTTAGCTTTGTCGGTTATTAAAACTTCTGGACAAACTCTATGAACTATATAGTTCTCGAAAAATGCATTCATAATCGTTTGCGATTTCATGTTTGGAAGGGCATAGCAAGAAAATGAATATATTTAGAAAAAGCGTCGATCACCGAAAAGACATTTATTTCCTGCTTTTGTTGATTTTTAAAGGATTGAAAATATCTGCGTTACAGCACTCTGAGGGAATTGTGCTTTAGTCCACTGGTTAATTGGGCGCTGTTTGAGTTTTAAAGGCATTACGTCTGGATAAACACGGTATACACGAACTCACCAAATTTTTGGTGTCTTTATAAAAAAATAATGTTCAAAAGTAATGTTCATTTAGTCTACTGCAAGTTTTGAAAAATCGAAAGTGTCCTCCTATTTCTGAATGAATCGATTCACGAGTTTTGACTTTTAACCCTCTGACACGGAGCGAGGCGGTCCCGGCGGTCTAAAAATTTCCCCTTAACAGCGACGGAGGCCAATCTGAGGTGGTTGACTTCTTTCGAGGAGAGATAAGATTCTGAGATCGCTTAGGAGATAAGCGCTGTAGGGGTGTCCAATTATCCTTCCAAACCACAGCCCATTTCCGTGCGCATTAACCCTTCAACCGGCAGGAACGTAAAATGTCGCTCTCTGATGACTATTCTAAAACCGGCTTCGTCGCAGAAAGTCGTTCTTCGAATATTACTCTAAAACCGGCCCTGAAGTAGAAAGTTGCAATTTGTTTATTACCCGAAAACCGGCTCCGACGTAGAAAATCGCTAGTGCTTTTCCCCTCGTTCATAATAAGAGAAGCGAGTCAGCCGCTTGTCAAGGTCGTTTTGGGGTTTTTACTGGCAATTAGACTTTGGGTGGTCCTTTTTTGGGGGATAAACTTTTGACGGAAAGGAATAACTTTATTCCTGAAACCAAAGATGTCAGGATCGCTTTGTGGTTGTGAACAATAAACTTTAACATTGAGTTAAATACTTGGATGTTTCATTGGAATTTTAATATAGAGCAAAAGACAAATAGAATTGTTAAAACTGGCGTAAATTTTCGTGAAAACAGAAAATTCTCTCATGTTTACAGCGATCATTAACAATTTATTGTTACTCGTTCACACGACAGGATTTGAAGTTTCTAAACTTGCTTAATGAAATATGAAAAAGTGCATACAAACTTTTGAAAGTGGTTTTATTAAAATGAAATTAAAAAAAAACTAAAAGACTAATTTTTTTCTATTTGCAAGTTTTTTTAAAATTTTCTTTTGTCTAAATAATAAAAGCGAGGCAAATATTAATATAAATAAAAGGCATTGCATGTATGTTCCATATATCTTACTGAAACACTTGACAAACTTTGAAAACTTATTATTTAAGACAAGAGGAAGATTACTGTCAACGTTTCAAACAGCAAAAGTTACTTAAACATGCAAATAATTAATAATTGACCTAAACTTGGGAAATTTTGCTATTTTCCCCCAGTAAATTCGGAGCAATTTAACCCTCACGATATATATTTTTATACCATCATAAAGGTAAAAATTTCAATGATACATGATTAGTTTCTGTGGCAGTTTTCTTTTAGATTTTATTAATTTTTCAAACGTTAATTAAAAAATAATTGAATGGATGCAGACCATTTTGAAATAAGCAAATTTATAAAAACCTCGTTTCTAGGCAAGGGTGTGACTTCGAACAAATTAACCTTTATTTTTTAAGCATAAAAAATTAAAAATTAAGCAAGATTTTGTCATTTTTAGACGACATCTTTTAAAAATATGAAGTCACGAAAAATATTTTTACTCAATTAAAAAAAATTTACTTTTCAGTGACACAAATTTCATTTGTGTTTCATTTATTTATTTCATTATTAATAAATTTATCAAGATTAGTAATTACACACAATTTGCAATAATATTTTTTTATTGTTAAATAACAAGAATGTATACAAAGAACTGTTTAACTGCATTCTAAAAAAACACTAAAAGAAAAGTTTTAAAGAAGACAATTCACAGAGTTGACTAAAAATTCTTTAATCAGGAACAACTATTGATTTAGTTTATTTTCATGCATTTTAATTATGAAAAATTTTCTATTTATTTTTTTGCCCCAAAACGTCTATTAAATCCTTTGTTATCCCTTACCATTTGTGAAAAAATAAAGTGCTTTTATAACAAATATTAATGCTTATGGAATAAATTAGATATCGGCAAGTTTTAAAAATCATCTGTTCCAATTGATATGGGCGAGTTTTCTGGTTTCTTTACACACATCAAAAACCTTGTCTTTATCTGCTTCCGCTTTGAAGATTCCATCGACTTAGCATTACATCGGAATTACGTAGTACAGGCAATTAAATGTAAACAAAGCAGAAAACTAGTCTATTCGCATTTTAATTGAAAAACGCTTAAGACTATAAAAGAATTTTGTGCATTATAGTATTTTATAATACAAAAGTATTTTTCACATTAAAATAGTAGACTTGAAAGAATTTTAATCCCGAGCAACGCTGGGTATATCAACTAGTATCTTAATATAAATAAAAGTCATTATAAGTATTTAAGTGGGTATGTATGTATAATCCACCTCTCCTCTTAAGCTAGAAGATCGATTACAGCCACATTTTGCACACTTATCATTTAAAACAAGAGGAACATTATTGTCAACTTTTCGATGTTCAAAAGTTTCAGTTATTTAAAATATAACCGAAACCGTTATCCCGCAGTAACTTCGGAGCAATTTGTCTCAAAAATATTTTTATGCCATCTTAAACTTTTTTATCTTTTTACCGATAAAACTCTAAATAATTTTTTTTTAAATTATTACAAACTTGATTACATGAAGAGGATTTTGAAATAAAACAAACTTATAGATACTTCGTTGTTAGGCAACGGTGGGACTTTGAACTAATCTACCTTCATTTCTGTTTATTTTTGTTAATATTTAATATAAGATCATAGTCAACTTCTCAAAGCTCTAAATTTCATTAAAGCTTCAGTTAATTAGAAATTAAGCAAGATGATGCGTTTTTCCGCACTATCTTTCAAAAATATTATCTCATAATAATTATTTTGATTCTATATTAAAGTGCGGAAAACAATATTTCCAGTGACTCAAATTTCATTTCCGTTCAATTTTTTGCTGTCACCTTAAATTTTTAAATAAATTAAGTTTTGTATAAATTTTACAATTTGTAACAATACTTTTTTATTGTTGAAGAACAAGAATACATACGAAGAGCTGTTGCTAGAACACATTAACAGATTTCTTGTAGAACACTAAGGAAAAGTTTAAGAGCAGACGACTCATAATTTATCTTTTTATATTTAACAACTTTTGATCTGGATTATTTTAATACTTTTTAAAAATGAAAAAATAAGTATTTAATTAATTATCCAAAAATATTAGTCAAAATCTTTCTTAAACTTTAATATTTATGAACAAGATTTGAAAACCAAAAACTATAAAACGTTTCAGACGATAAAAGAATTTTGGGTAATTTAATTTTCTATACATAAAATAGATTTCATTAAAATTATTACACATAAAATTTTTTTATCCCGAGCGACACTGCACATAGTAGCTAGTTTCTTTATAAAAGAAAAGTTAATTGGAGCCCACTCTTCGCATGTAGAATTTTGTCATGCTATGCAATTATTAAATTGCCCACTCTTCTAGCCATATGGTAAACATGTGTTCGTGATATATTGATAGAAAAATACAATCATTTGTAAAAAAGTTATTTGAACTCAAACTGTGAGGGAATGTTGCAAATCAACACAAAAGGAAAGTTTAAATGAGCCCGTATAATATTGTTCAAGCTTTCTCTCTCTACTATTGCTGTTCCCCTCTATTGTTAATCCGTTTGCTTTGCTGCATTGTACCATTGAAACAGATAAATAACAGCAGTTCTAAGAAAGATGATACATAACCTCTTCAAAAGAAAAAAAAATCGGACATTTTGGCTCTAAGCTGGCGGTTATTAATTAAAGAAATATATTGAATAATTTGAAATGAGTAATAAACTTCTCTTCTTAAGTTTTTTTTATTTGTCAATTTTACAGAAAAAGAGTAAGCAGAAAAAAAAATTATTACGCTTTCACTGAATACCTAGTCCTATTTTTGCGAAATTGATTGAAACAGAAGGATTTTTTCCCTTTGAGAAAGAAACATTTATTCGCGTATAAATGCATGAGAAAAGAAAACTGCTTTTCTCACAGAAATCAATTGAAAATTATAATAATAATTAATAGAAAATTGTTTTGGTGAATTGCATCACCGAAAGTGGGATGGAAAAAAATTCTTAAAGAGGTGTCTTCAAAGCGAAACCATCGCCCCTGAAAGGAATAAACAAAAAATATGCGGAAAAAAATTTGTGATTAAAAAATTCTTTATATGTTCCCGAATAAACGTTCTATTTTTTAAAAAAATGCACGTAAGTATTTTGCTCAGCAAGCAAAATCATTTATGATCGTTTGAAATTCGGGGAAATCCATAATATTTTTCGTAATATATTAATTCATCAATTAAAATTTTATGTTTCGATTGCTATGAATGCTAAATGGACTTATAAAATATTTTGGGACTCGAGTAACACCAGGTACATCAAATAGATTTACTCCAATTCGCATCAAATCTAAAAATAAAATAAGAAACTGATATTGGAAATATTTAAACATTAGAAAAGAAAATATTATTTTTGATCAAAAACAAGTTACGTATGTATGCGGAATTTTTAAATATATTTTCTAATTTTAGTGTTAAATTTAGTTTAAAAATCTTATTATCTTCCATCTTCTTTGATTATTTCAGCAGAAATTTTTTTTTCAAAAGTAACATATTGTGTATTATCTACCAATGTCAAAAAACTATTTTCTCAGTATCTTAAAAGCTTAAAAATGAAATGAAAAATACGAATCTTCTTGAAGCAGAAAATTATACAAACTTTTTTATTAATTATTGGGGACAACAAACAAATCATTTTACATTCTCTAACTGCATGCAGAATTTGTATTATTATCGTATTATTAAGTAATAAAATTTAAAAAAATGTTATATATTTTAATCAGAGGAATATACTAAATCTATTAGTAAAAGCTTAATAATAAAAAAAAAATGAAAAGAAACTGGAACAAAATTCTTTGATTGAAAGCAGAAAGGATTATTGTTTTCGAAATACATTTAGATGAGTGATATTTCTCGAAATCATTCATGAAACAAATTTTCTCTACATTTATTAAAAATAGGAATACGAAAAAATTCTACACTCTCTAAAACCTTCTCTCTCAGACTGAAAGGGAATCGATTTCAAATCGAAGAGCAAGTTCTTAGTTGAAAAGCCATAAGACAGCGATTACTCTAAGCAGAGTGATTTATGACTTTGAATGACGGTACCCCTGTTGTTATCCGACGGGGCAGTGGGGAAGATTAACCCCTGCTGTTATCCGAAATAATAGGCATGGGGGAAGGAAAACTTACTCTGCCGGGTTTCGCACCGTCCGTCAGTTTGTCTTCGAGCAATTTGTGTTAACATTTGTCTACAGAGGAGCCGTTTTCAAAGCATTCAGTTGAAATATTTTTGCCATTCAAATTGTTAATGAAAGGTGGTAACAGGGGGTTTGTGGTGGGGTAACTGACAAACCAGGTTGGGAGAAGAGTCCAATTTATGTCGCTTCCTAGCAAAAAGTCCCGGTTTTAAAGGAGTTAGAAGAAAAAAGTCCCATCGTTATTAAAGAGTTAAAGAATGCGGTATGCAAATTTGCTTCGTTTTAACATGTAACATCATGACCGATGGCCGCTGTTTATGGCTGAGCAGGATAGAGACAAATGTAGACAAATTGTTGTCTTTCAGAAATTTATTTACAGCTCAATCACATTAATAAAAAATTATAATACTCCTTAATCTTGATTAACATGCTATTTACAAAATGAATTATATGGAGAACACTCGAGTGGAGGTAATTCACTCTGGCGAGAAAATCAAGATCAATGTTCGTCCGTAACAGGGCCGGGTTTGAAGCATTTCGAATTGAACTTGCTTGAGGTATTCCCTACATAATTCTGGTTACTAGCTCTGTACTACGCTAGAAATTAGTACGCTTCCGAAGTTGCAGTTAACTTCCGTAAGATCTGGCCCGAGGTCCGGTGTCAATCCGCAAATAAAACTGACAATGCAGGACGATCGTAAATTCAATAGGTTTCCTAAGTTCGTTTGAACTTCCGCATGATCAGGCCCGAGGTCCGGGTCTGTTCGCAAACACCAAAACAACATCCCATTCGGGAGAAAAGCACAAGTCGGGATCTGAAAATCCTTACGAGACCACTCTGGCTCCTGTTCCCAGAGCAGCAAAATTTGATGTCCTTCAAGAACAAAATTCACCTTTTTATTTAATGCTCAATGTCTCATCATTATTGAGGCATTCCATTTCACAGAACTTCAAAAGTTCCTGACCAGCATTAAGCCTGGCTATATTCACTTCCATAAAGGCAGATTTCGTTCTCTAGTCTGTCAAAAGTAAAACACTGTTCCTGTTGGATCTTTATCAGGCCAAGACAGTACACAACTAGGACCCAAAGTTTCTTGCAAATTCAAGTTCAAATTTACTTCAGAAATGACTAGGACTTAAATTTTTTTGTATTTTTTCGGGACTGCAAAAGGCAGATATACATATCTAAATCAAACTATCAATATAAAGTAATTGAAATTTTGACAATGGGAATGCCAAAACAACCTAAGGTTTTGTCAAAGAGACTTGCTACTGTTAATTCTTTGAACGGCTCAAATATTTCAGCTGAATGCTTTGAAAACGGACCCTCTGTAGCTAGATGGTGTACGCAAATTGCTCCAAGATTTATTCACGGACGGCGTGAAAAACGGCAGAGCAAGTTTTCCTTCCCCACTGCCTAGTGTTCCTTATAACAGCAGGGTATCATCTTCCCCACTGCCCCGTGGCATAACAAGAGGGGTAGGACCATTCAAAGTCATAAATCAGTCTACTGATAGTAATTGTTGTCTTGTGGCTTTTCAACTAAGAACTTACTCGTCGATTTGAAAACGATTCCGCTTCAGTCTGAAGCTTTTAGAGAGTGTAGAATTTTTTATATTCTTATTTTTAATAAATATAGAGAAAATTTGTTTCATAAATGATTTAGAGAAATATCACTCATCTAAATGCATTTCGAAAACAATAATTCTTTCTGCTTTCAATCAAAGAATTTTACTTCAGTTTCTTTTCATTTTTTTAGTATTAAGCTTTTACTAACATATTTTGTATATGCCTCTGATTAAAATATATTATATTTTTTAAAAAATTTATTACTTAATAATACGATAATAATACAAATTCTGCATTCAGTTAGAGAATGTAAAATGAATTTGTTGTCTCCAATAAATAAATAAAAAGTTTGCATAATTTTCTGCTTCAAGAAGATTCGTGTTTTTCATGTCATTTTTAAGCTTTTAAGATATTGAGAAAATAGTCTTTTGTCATTGGTAGATAAAACACCATATATTGCGTTTGAAAAAAATTCTTCTAAAATAATCAAGGACGATGCGAGATAATAAGATTTTTAAACTAAATTTAACACTAAAATAAGAAAATATGCTAAAAATTCCGCGTACATGCGTAACTTGCTTTGGATCAAAATTAATATTTCCTGTTTTAAGGTTTAAATATGTCCAATATCATTTTCTTATTTTATTTATAGACTTAATGTGAATTTCAGTAAAACTAGTTGATGTACTGGTGTTACTCGAGACCCAAAATATTTTCATAAGTCCATTTAGTATTCATAGCAATCGAAACATAAAATTTTAATTGATGAAATAATATATGAAGAAAAATATTATAGATTTTCCCGAATTACAAAAAAGCTTCAAATCGTTTACAACGATCACAAATCATTTTGCTTGCTGAACAAAATACTTACGCACATTTTGTAAAAAATAAAACGTTTATTAGGAACATATAAATTTTTTAATCACAAATTTTTGTTCCGTAATTTTTTTGTTTATCCCTTCCAGGGGCGATGGTTTCGCTTTGAAGACACCTCTTTAAGAATTTTTTTTCCATCCCACTTTCGGTGATGCAATTCACCAAAATAATTTTCTATTGATTATTATTATAATTTTCAATTGATTTCAGTGGGAAAATCAGTTTTATCTTCTCATGGATTTATACGCGAACAAATTTGTCTTTCTCAAAGGAAAAAATTCCTTCTTTTTCAATCAATTTCACAAAAATAGGACTAGGTTTCCAGTCAAAGCGTAATAATTTTTTTTCTTCTTACTCATTTTTTGCAAAATTAGGAAAAAAAAGACTTAAGACGAGAAGTTTGTTACTCATTTCAAATTCTTCAATTTATTTCATTGATTAATCACCGCGCACTTAGAGCTAAAATGTCCAATTTTTTTTTCTTTTGAAGAGGTTATGTGTCATGTTTCTTGCAACTGCTGTCATTTATCTGTTTGAATGGTACAATGTAACAAAGCAAACGCCTTAACAATAGAGGGGAACAGCAATAGTAAAGAGAAGTAACTTGAACAATATTATACGGGCTCATTTAAAGCGCTCCTTGTGTAGCTTTGCAACATTCCCTCACAGTTTGAGTTCCCTCACAACTTTTTCACAAACGATTGAATTTTTCTTTCAATGGATCGCAAACATATGTTTACCATATGGCTAGAAGAGTGGCAATTTAATAATTGAACACTCTTCCAATAATACTGAAATAGGTTCTAATATTTCAGTACCCAATGTTGTTCCGTGTCATAAAAATTTACTTTAATTTTACTTTTGATTAATAATAAAAGTATGAAAAAATTCTATATGCGAAGAGTGGGTGCGAATTAAATTTACTTTTATAAAGAAACTAGCTACTAAACCCAGTGTTGCTCGGGATAAAAAAATTTTATGTGTAATAATTTTCATGAAAAACTATTTTTGTATAGAAAATTAAAATACCCAAAATTCTTTTGTCGTCTGAAACGTTTTATAGTTGCTGGTTTTCAAATTTTGTTCATAATTATTAAAGTGCGAGAAAGATTTTGACAAATATTTAGGGACAATTAATTAAATAGTTATTTTTTCACTTTTAGAAAGCATTAAAATAATCCAGATCAGTAGTTGTTCCTGATATAAATTATTAATCGTCTGCTTTTAAACTTTTCTTTAGTGTACTATCAGAAATCTGTTAATGTGTTCTAGCAGCAGCTCTTCGTATGTATTCTTGTTCTTCAACAATAAAAAAGTTGTGTTATAAATTATAAAATTTATACAAAATTTAATATATTTAAAAATTTAAGGTAATACAGCATCAAAATTGTTATTGTGAGATAATATTTTCGAAAGATACCGCTGAAAATCACAAAATCTTGCTTAATTTTTAATTAACTAAAGCTTTAATTAACTTGTGTGCTTTGAGAAGTTGATTATGATCTTATATTAAATATTTATAAAAATAAACAGAAATAAAAGTAGATTAGTTCAAAGTCCCACCGTTTCCTAGCAACGAAGTTTCTATAAATTTGTTTTAATTTCAAAATCCTCTACATGTAATCAAGGTTTTATCAAATTTAAAAAAAATAATAAGGGATGAAGGAAAAATTACACATTTTTAAAAAATAGTATCAGTGAAAATTAAAAGTTTCAGATGGCATAAAAATATTTTTTTGAAACAAATTGCTCCGAACTTACTGCGGAAAAACGGTTTCAGTAAATTTCTAATTATCTGAAACTTTTGGACATGGAAAAGTTGACAATAATGTTCCTTTTGTTTCAAATGATAAGTGTGTAATCGATCTAGTGGCTTAAGAGGAGAGGTGGATTATACATACATACACACATACCAACTTAAATAATCACAATGACTTTTATTTATGTTAAGATACTAGTTGATATACCCAGAGTTTCTCGGGATTAAAATGCTTTCAAGTCTAATATTTAAAGGTGAAAAATACTTTTGTATTATAAAATACTGTAATGCACAAAATTCTTTTATCGTCTTAAACGTTTTTTAATTAAAATGCGAATGGACGATTTTTCTGCTTTGTTTGTTTACATTTAATTGCCTGTACTATATAATTCCAGTGTAATGCTAAGTCAATGGAATCTTCAAAGTGGAAATCGAACATACAAGCAGATAAAGTCAAGGGTTTTAATGTTAATAAAGAAATCAGAAAACTCGTCCGTATCAATTAGACCAGACGATTTTTAAAAATTGCCGATAGCTGATTTTCTCCATAAGGCATTAATATTTGCTATAAAAGTACTTCATTTTTTCACAAATGATAAGGAATAATAAAAGTTTTAATAGACGTTTCGGGACAAAAAATTAAATAGAAAATTTTTCATAATTAAAATGAATGAAAATAAACTAAATCAATAGTTGTTCCTGATAAAAATGTTTTAATCAACTCTGTTAATTATCTTTAAAACTTTTCTTTTAGTGTTCTTTTAGAATTCAGTTAATAAGTTCTGGAAACAGTTCTTCGTATGTATTCTTGTTATTTAACATTAAAGGTATATTATTGCAAATTGTGTGTAATTATTAATCTTGACAAATTTATTAAAAAGTGAAAAAAAATTGAAACAGAAATGAAATTTCTATCACTGAAAAGCTAATTTTTTAAACTGTAAAATTGAGTAAAAATATTTTTTTGTGATTTTATATTTTAGAAAGATATCTTCGCAAAACGACAAAAATTCGCTTTATTTTTAATTTTTTGTGCGTAAAAAATAAAGGTTAAGTATTTCGAAGTTACACCGTTGTCTAGAAACGAAATTTCTATAAATTTGCTTATTTCAAAATGGTCTGCATCAATTCATTTATTTTTTAATTAACTTTTGAAAAATTAATAAAATTCCAAGGAAACCTGCCACAGAAACAAAGTTGGTATCACTGAGAGGTAGAAATTTAGAACTTTAAAATGGTTTAAAATATATCTCGTGGGAGATATATTGCTCAGAAGTTAATGCGGGAGAATGGCAAAATTTCGGTCAATTATTAATTATTCGCATGTTTAAGTAACTTTTGCTCTTTGAAAAGTTGACAGTAATCTTCCTCTTGTCTCAAATAATAAGTTGAAAGTTTGTCAAGTGGTTTTGAAGGAGATATGGAACATACATACAATGACTTTTATTTATATTAACATTTTACGCGCTTCTATCAATTTGAAAAAAGAAAAGTTAAAAAAAACTTGCAAATAGAAAAAAATTAGTCTTTAGTTTTTATTGCATTTTAATAAAAGCACTTTTAAAAGTTTATATGCACTTTTTTCATAATTCATAAAGCAAGTTTATAAAATTCAAACCCTGTCATGTGAACCAGTAACAAATAATTGTAAATGATCGCTGTAAACAGGAGAGAGTTTCCCATTTTCAGGAAAATTTACACCATTTTTAACTATTCCATTAGTTTTTTGCTCAATATTAAAATTGCAGTAAAACATCTAAATATTTGAATCAATGATAAAGTTTATTGTTCACCATCACAAAGCTATCCTGATAACTTTGGCTTCAGGAATAACGTTATTCCTCTCATTTAAAAGTTTATCTCCCAAAAAGGGACCACCCAAATTCTAATTGCCAGTGAAAACCACAAAACGACCTTGACAAGCAGCTGACTCGCTTCGCTTATTATGAGCGAGGGGAAAAGCAGTAGCGATTTCCTACGTCGGAGCCGGTTTTCGGGAAATAAACAGAGAGAAACTTTCTACGCCGGAGCCGGTTTTAGAGCAATTATCGAAGAGCGACTTTCTGCGACGGAGCCGGATTTAGAATGGTCATCAGAGAGCGACTTTCTACGTTCCAGCCGGTTGAAGGGTTAATCACTCCTTGCAAAAAAGAAATTTCTTCTTTTTGTTGTAATCAATAAAGATTCTACTACGCACACCCACCCAAACTACTAACCGGAGATCTTATCTCTGGAGTCAGGGGTATGTCGTAGAGTTAAGTAGTCTGGCAAATATCACCTTTTGTATTCTCCTAAGAATATGGCAATGTCCACTCCCACACACGTTGGATACTCCGGTAATCAACTACTTATAGAAATGCTCTTCAGCGGGGATGGTCTGAGACCAAGTCAGGCATTGTCCTTTCCCCGACATATTGACTCCTGCCAAATCGGGTTGCATTAGAACACAATAGAAATCCTAGAATGATCGTTGTAAGTAGGCGATTTTGCTACAATCAATTCTTGATGATTTACCATTACGTTTAGATAGGTTAAACAATATGTTGTTTTCGATGGTAAGGTAATTTGGATACTGCTTATTTTCATTTTTTTCAAGCTTATCTATAATTATTTGGAGTTTTGGGTCCTATCTTTGTAATTTAGATAACTCTACATTGTTTGAAAATTAGATAGTTAAAGCATGAATGCAACGAGGGAGGTAATCAGCTACCACATTTAATTTACCCTTGATATAAACAATTTTATAATCGAATTCCTCAAGAGATAATTTCCATCTTAGTCTTTTAAATCTCAGATTTTTATTAGATAGAAAACCTTCGAGGGGTTTCTGATCCGAAAGAACCTTGAATTTTCTGCCTATTAAATATTTCCTAAAGAAAGTTAAAGCTAAACAATTTGCGAAAAACTCTCAAACTGTTGCACTATATTTTGCCTGAGATGGATTATTTTTTCTGAGTAAGAATAGAGTGGTTTAACTGCCCCTTTTTGATATTTTTGTTCCAAGACAGAACCGATTGCAATACCGCTGGCGTCTGTCGTTATTTGTAAATCAGCGTTAGGCTCTGGTAATTCCAAAACTGGTGGGCTTAATAATGCATTTTTGATATCACGGAATACTTTTGGGGCCGCTTCATTCCAATCAAACGTTACATCTTTGCGTAATAGATTAGAAATTGG
>BGPR01037934.1:0-14917 GCA_013235015.1 Araneus ventricosus | reverse complement strand
AATTATTCGGGAAGAAAATTATGAGTCTGAAGTCAGCATAATACCAGCGTTAACAATAGAATAATATCTTTCTTTTCAATTGATGAATTTCATGTATTGTAATTTTCACTGTTTTGCAGCGTGATAATTTAATTACAGATATAGCACAAATTTCTCATACGCCGTGAATATGTTGGAAGATTTGTTTTCGGGAAGCTTTTTTTTATGCATTGTATGCATTTGCTACAGTGCATTTGCTAGTTGAAGTATCACGCAACAAATATGTCGTTAGAGGTAGAGAGTACTGCATTCAATTCAGGGAAGTAGTGATTTGCAAATTCTTCATTTCCCCATCTTGAGTTTGTGCATCAACTATTTGATCATATTCTATAGATAAAACTTCATTAATTCGGGATGACTGCATCCTCTGAAGTATTATTTTCAACTTTTATATATTAATTATCAATGAGAACTGGGAGATATAATTAAGTTCGCGGGATTGTCTAGATGCTGCTTTGTCAAGCGTTTGTTGAAAGGAAAGTATTAAGGGTTTATGGTCTGTATAAATTGTAAATGTTCTTCCTTTTAGATAATGCTTGAAGTTTTTAATTGAAAGATATATGCCTCAACATTGTCAGTCATAAGTGTTGTAATTTAGCTTGAGTTTCGTTTAACTTTTCAGAAAAAATTGCAATAGCTTCCAAGTAGAATTTTCATATTGTTATAACACTGAATCTATTGCCGCATATGAAGCATTTGTAAATAACGTCAGACGTAATTCAGAATTCAGAAAGAAGAGCAATGCTGCATTTCCGAGGACATGCGTGCACTTTTCAAACTGTTTTTAGCTTCTTCAGTCCATTGGAATTTTTCTTGCCTTTCTTTTACTCACTTTTAAAATATTCATGTAACAGTGCTCATAATTCAATTCCAATGATTAAGCATTGAATTATTGTTTTTTCACTCTCTGTAAAAAAATTAAAATGTCCAGTTTCGGAATTCGAATATTTAGTTTTTCTATCACTGCTTATGATATTCCACATATTTTCAAGTTGGATCCATCTGAAAAATTAAATAGTTAAATTTCGTTCTTTGGGCGCTGATACTACTATTTTGAATTGAGCCTCTACTTACTGATCCGGTTTATCTAACCAAAATGGAGGTATATTTGCACTCGCCTTGCGCAGATCAGTTCCATTTTCGTTTCCTTCGGCTTACGATATTTTAATTATTCACCAATATTACAGCTTTCCTTGAGTGCCAGCACAACATGCGCTGCTACTCAGCCTGAGTGTTTATAAGCTTTGAAGGGGAACAAACATAGGACAATGCTACAAAGCGATTGAGATTTAGCTATGCAAGCCAAGGGAAACAGAATTTATGAGTTTGAAAGATATAAGTTTCTAAGTTTGAAGAGTCACCAAAAAGGGTATTTGTTTGAGAGTCTAGAAGTTAAGGAGGCTTCAGTGGGACAGACCATTTCGTAGTTGAATATGGAAAGAGATATTTGCCATTATTGTGAGTGTATGAAATTTGGCTATTCATAAGCGGATTTTTGTGTTGTGCAATTTGGAGAATGAATTTTCTTGATAGCTTCTCGATGTGGTCTTCAATACTTTCAATATGTAGATCTTTATAGAGGATTTCGCTCCTCACGAACCAAGGAGCATTTGTCATAATTCTGAGTATTTTATTTTTCAGGGGGTTTGAATTTTCTTGCGGTGAGTGTTAACCATTAAACCCCAAATCTGGGCAGAGTAGGAAACAATAGGCCTCAGAACTTCTTTAAAAAGAAGCACTTGAGGAGGCCTATGAGAGGAATGATTCGATGAACTTTGTACCAGAATTTATCATTATTATATTTCTCGTGTTTTCTAAAAGTTAGTTGGCTGTCGAAAATTAAGCCAAGGTATTTAACTTGATTTCTCCATGAAATTTCTTTGTCAAAGAAAGTGACGGACTTGAGCACTTTATTTAAGTGACCTTTGCGGAACACTACGGCTTTTTTCAGTGTTTATTGCTACTCTCTAATTGGCGCACCAATTTTCAATTCTGCGTAGTTGAACTTGAAGTGTCTGGATTACGAATTAAATGTTGCTTCCCTACGTGAGTATGGCGGAATCATCTGCGAAAAGGCAGTTGAGGATCTTATCATTCTGGGGAAAGTCCGAGTTAAAGATGTTACAAAAAATCGGTCTGAGGGAGCTTTCTTAAATATTCACAGGAACGGGTCGACCTCTTATATTGGCTTTTTATTATTTTAATATTGAAAGAAGTAGGAAAAAATTTGTTTAGGAAATGAAATAAGTCACATTCAAACAGCGGTTATTTTTTAGATTTGCGACAATCTATCTACATTGGAAATCATACAGTCAAAACCAAATATAATCAATCTTTTACACTTTTGCCAATAAAATTACATGATGAATTAAATTAAATATAATAATAAATTAATGATATAAAAATATCTAAAAAAATTTGTAATACTGATTGAGTCAGTCACTACAAGTCTTTGATAAAAGTTCACATACACATCTAAAATTTATCTGCTCTTATCAAGAAGGAAATCTAACAACTTACACCTCATACTAATATGGCAATAAAACCTTGGGTTTCCATTTGAAAAGGCAGAATTCAAAGTGACTAGTTTTGGCATAGAGGCTGGCGGCGTTACGGCCTTTTCTGAAGCTCTGGAATGAGACCTCTGATACTTCTCTATGTATTATTTCTTATGAACGAGTTTTCTGTTTTGTTTACTTACATTACAAACTTTGATTTTATTTGCATTAGTTTTTGACTTCCGCTTTGAAGATTCCATTGACTTAGCATTACAATTGAAGTAGGAATGTTTGAGGACTTTAAAGTATATATATATAAAACGGAAAACTCGTCCAGTATGATACCAATTAAGTTCGAATACACATTTTTCTCAATTTTAACATCGTTTCTCCTGCTGTCCAATAATTGAAACGTATAATTCTAATAATTTTATTTCTTCCTACCTGTTTCAAAATAGAATACATTCATAGACCTAACAGATGGCGCTGGAACCTCAAAATCAAAAGTAAATGGAACCACTTCGTTTATTTCTATTCCTTGAAGCGATAACGACTTCAATTTTAATTTTTGTTTACCAGCTCGGAGATAAAAGACCAAGCTTTAAATTATAGAAAAAATTGCCGGTATTTCGGTATCATATTTGCAAAGTGAAAAAAATAATATATAAGAAAGGATTGTGAATTAATATAGTGGTACAACTCTCGAACCACGCAGGAAGGGTTCACAAACGCTATGCGTATAAGGTCTTGCCGCGCATTACGTCGTATTGTTACAGAAACCGAAACTTTCCGCTATTCCATGCAGTTTCAAATTAAAGAAATAAATATATTTCATCTCTTAGAAAAGGTAAAAAAAATACCCGATTAATGGTTCGTTATTACATTCTCAATATTTTACATCACAAGACTGCTTTATAATGCTTATAACTTCCGCGTCATGAATTTTTATTTTTGATGAAAATGATTCCTGGTTCTTCTCATCTTGTTTACTTTAGAGCATATCCAAATAATCGATTCGCTTTGAGAATAGTATTTCCTTTTTTTGCTGTCTGAAAGGAGTTTTCGATGAATCAAAATAAATAATATGATCTTTTGGGCTTATTTATGTCCAGTCTGGAGCCGAAAGGAGTATGAGAAGGGTTTTTTTTCTTTTTCTCATTCCAGATTAAAAGGCGGGAAGTTTGCTTTTATTATGAATATTTCTCGCTTGATTCAGTGCTGAGGAAGTTGCTTGATTGCTTAAGCGTTTTTAAGTTATTCTCTGGTTCGTAAACTAAAGATTAAAAAACGGCTCTTTGCAGAGTCAGACGTTATAGTTTTACGGAAAGATTTTAAAGCTAATGTGATACCTGGTTGTGCAGTTGTCGGATGTTCGATGCATTAGAGAAATTTTAGAGGCAAAAACCTTTCTTTTCACTCATTTCCGAAAGTTCCGGAAAATTGTATCTATGGATGCGAAAAAAAAAAGGTCACGTTCATGATGAAAATGCTCGAAACTTCAGAGAGAACGATTGCTATCGTGATTTAAAATCTCAAATCTTGGTTTCCCTGCAAATAATTATAATAATAGTCCTGAAACCAAACGCTGTTCCCACATTATTTTTGTCATCAAATGAAATGATGAATTAAAAAGTTAATCATAAAGAGAGAAACACTTTAAACTAGAGTGGAACATAATCTTCTAAAAAGTGTTTTGGACTGATTTCTAGTATTATTCGAAAAACGAGCTTTGGAAACTTCTTAAGTGATATATATATATCAAAACCAACATATAAACACAAAATAAAAATTCAAAAACAGTAAAAAAGGACAAAATGGCTAAATAGGCAAAAACCAGAAAAAACCAAAAAAATTGAAAAATATCATAGCGAGCCGCTCGTGAGGAAGGGAAGCTCGCTCATGATATTAATTTGTACTTTTTTCTGCTGACGACAAACGAAATCCGTTAAAAATTGCCGTCATCCCCTCTAAAAACACAAAACAAACGAAAATGGAAGATTTCTTGAATAAAAAATATAAATACATTTAAGAAGATTTAAAAAGAATCAAATACAAAAATCCGAATACAAATACAAAAAATCCGAATACAAAAATACCTAGAATAAAAAACAGTCGTAACATAAAAAATAATAAAATAAAGCGAAATATGCTTACTATGACCAGGGAAACGCTACCGCGACCACGAGGAAAAAGAACGCCAAACCAGTTATCGCCGTTGCCAAACAGAGGAAAGAGAAAGAAAAGGAGAAAGAGGCTTTGTCAGTAGCTCTGAAATCACTGCTTGAGATATCGTCGCACAAAGTTGTCGGGAATACCATTATTTAAAAGTTGATCATACAAAAGCTTTAATTGTCTAGATTTTGAAATTTCGTTCGAACAAATAGATCTAATGCGAGAAAATTGAGAGATAATAGTGTTTCTATAAATCTTAATCGAAATATTAGAAGACCAAAATGAAAGTCGGTTGACACAAAAATTAAAATCCATTCTTTTGTCAAAGATATCGATACAAAAGTTATTATCAATAAGTTTAATATCCAGATCTAAGAAATCCGCTTCAAACTGATTACAGTTTGTTTGTTTAAGAAGCAAGGCTGAAGGATAAATATTTTGCCACGTAATATTAAATGATCAATGATTAAAAACAATAAGATCATCTACGAATCTGAAAGCCTGAGGATGAAGAAGTAAATAATTCTTCTCAAAATAATGAAGGAAGAGGTTAGCTGTAATAGAAGAAAATGAAGATCCTTGAGGAATGCCATGTGATTGGAGAAAAATACTTTCCCCATTGTAAATAAAATTATTAAATATGCAAAAATTACATAATTTATCCCAATACTCAAAAGAAATATTGAGAATATTTTTGTAATCAAAAAAGTAAGAGTTAAGCACCTCTCGAAGAGTGGCTAGAGGAATGCTTGTAAAAAGATCTTTGAAGTCAAAAGTCTCAATAGAAGAAATATTGTTCTTATTATTGTGAATGAAATCAATAACAGGTTTATTATTGTTAATAATCTAAGTGAAACCTTCTGAACAAATGACATTCAGTAATTGTTTTAACAGATTGAAGAAAATGTAACCAGGTTGCTTCATGTATGAAGAAGTTCCACAAGTGATAAAACGATAAGAAATAGGATTTTTATGAAATTTTGGATTAATAGTAATATAAGGAAAGCAAAAATTGAATTTCTTAATTTTGAAGAATTTATAGAAAGCAAGAATTTTTTTGGATATTGTACTCATATTAAAGTTGGACATTTTGTATGTTGCAGAATTTTGAAGTTCCTTATCCAGAAGATTATAGTAATGCTGTTTGCAAATAAAAGCATAGTTATTGGAAGCTTTGTCGATAGGAGTGATGATGAATTTACTTTTTAAGTCTTCAATAGCAATTTTAATATTAGAAAATCTAAAAGAATCAAAACATTCGGAATTTTTATAATGGAAGGATAAAGACTTTTTTATATATATATATATATATATATATATATATATATATATATATATATCACTTAATATAATTTAATAACGATTTGTGCAATGAACTTGTTAGAAATCTCTAGAAATTTCTCAAAGATATTTGATTTCGTTTTCAGTTAGTTTAAGTAAGTGAAACACCAATATTTAAACGAAAGTTTATTTTATAATCACAAGTAAAATTATTCTTAAGTGTTCTGTTTCTTAAAGATCGTCCACTGACTAAACTAGAGATGTTTTATTTAACTGTATTAAAGTTTAGTCGATATAGACGTAATTAACTCCTTTCTTGCATAGAGACCATATGAGAAAGATTACTGAAAGTTAATAAATTTTTTTATTCAAAACTCCAAATTTTGATTTTTTGAAATGTGACTCGATAACAATGTTTCCACAGAACAACCAAGCTTAAAAAATGTTTTTCTGTTGCGAAAAAAACTCTCAAACAATTTATTTATTCCGTTGCTTAACATTGAGACGAAGAAGCGTGCTCCCAATGCGACGCCATCAATTCATCCGCTCTTTGCGAGGCAAACTTTACTACTCTCAAGTAATTTTGAAAACACGTTCATTCATATCTAATGTTTATTTCGACTTCCTTTAATATGTAAGCTATGTCTGCAAAATGGAGGTGAGAGTGTATGATTCCAAAGAAATTTTGTTCAAGTTATTCGTACTGAATTATTTCTTAAGCAAAATGTCAGTTTCAAACCGGCGTTAAGTGGAGAATAATTTCTCTCTTTTCAATTGATGAATGTTCCTACGTTTTAATTTCCTTTATTGCAAAACACCATTTTTTCAACAAGGCAGTTGACAGTTTACGAAAAGAAACTTCTCGAATTTCGCAAAAATTATCATACTAACATAGTATCTAAAATGGAAAGATAGAAAAGCGGTTTCGTTTGATTTATAAATATTTAAATCTTCATATGAATTATTTGAATCTGAAATATCTCAATGTTATTTGAAATCATGTACACCATGCATAAACTAAAATTCTGCATTCTCTAAAAAACTGCATTAATTCAGACTTTAAAAAATGAGGAGTAAAGAAAGTGCTACGAGACATTTAAGTGTTGAGTTCAAAGTCATCTTACTCCTAATGTTATTTTCACGCGATGTAAGTACCACTTCCACGTTTCAATCTTGCTTCGCCATGATTTTCGAAACATATTATACATATTATAGTATGCAACAATGCAAATTATATTTTTCAGCAACATAGTATACGTGGAAATGGCAATTTCGTAGCGTAAGAGGTACTTTCAACCTCGGTGTGTATTTGGAGCGCCATGTATATATATATATATATATATATATATATATATATATATATATATATATATATATATATATATATATATATATATATATATATATATATATATATTCGAAGGCAAAGATTCAAAAGATTCTTCATTGTAAAATGTTTACCAAAAAATAATAAAATATTTTGCATGTCTTTTAAGAAATAGCAAAGGATTAAATACAAGTAATAACTCAAAATGCAGAAATCTTTACACTTCCTATCTTTATGAAGAACATCACGTTTTGGAAAAACTAATTAAATGAAATCGAAATGAGAGACATTCAGCGGGTTTTAGAGTATGGGCTGTAGCTTTGAGAAACTTCTTTTGTACTTGTGCTTCGTAGTTTTTTTTTTTTTTTTTGAGTTACATAGCAATCACTGATAAGTCCATTAAACATAATTGAATATAAATCAGATGCAAAATTTAGAAAGAACATTTTGCGTTTTTGAATTAAAATCCCTCTTTAAAAATTATTGCAACAAGTGGTTTCTGCAGTTTACCTTACAATTTAAGTAGATTCCTTTGAATATCCAGAACGCTGGGTGATAATTTCAGAGAAAAGTGATTTTTAAATTTTCAAATATATAAAATGATGTTTACAATGCATAGGTATGCGAATACAAATTTTTTTATCGCTCTTAAACAAAAAATTATATTAAATTAAAAAAATAAATAAATTTAACTCCAAATTCAATTTCAGATGTTCTAGAAGAAATCGCCCTAAACATTTTTTTGCAGATGAATTTTGTCCTCCAGGAATAAATAATTCAAAACATTATGTTATATCAATTTTTTTATCATGCAGAAAATTAATCAAGAGTTAATACAAATATTTGCCTTTCAAACTTTTTAAAACTTTTAACTTCCAAATGGTCTTAATGGAAAAAAGATTGTTTTATTTTGCATAAAATGATTTTATTGTCGGATGATATCAAAGATGCAGGGTCAGTACTTTAGGCTACAGTTTACTCTGAGGCAGATTCAATACATTTCTTCTTTATAGTCCATTGCAATTAGACCAAAAAATGTCAAATAGTGTTTTTTTGCAAATGATAACACAAGTCTGGGAAATTTAACTTTCTGATTATTGTTTACATAAATTCATGTAAATTATATGATATTTGTTATGCCAATTTTAAAAATATTATCCATATTTCTGTACGTACTACAAGGATTTTCACAATTAAAATTTAAAATTCTCAGCTTCTGAGCTTCATTTCTAGTGCACCTCCCTCGTATAAAATGTTTGAATTAATGTGTTGGCCAGACCGCCTCCTCAATTCTTTTACCGTATGTCCTTTCATGTTCGTCCCTTGTAATGGTGTCTTGTCCATTAAATTCTACTAAATAGCAAAACTGTGTCCTCTTTCACATGTCTACATGAAATTACACTTCACTACGAATTTGGACCTAGGCTCCACAAGTACTCATAATTTAAATAAAACAGTTTTCGTCCAAAATACAAATATCATTCTTACAGGCTCGCTGCTTAAATGTTCCTGTCAAAATTTACATGTGAACTGGAATATAACTTTAAAAGTGGGATTTGTTCTTCACCTTCTTCGTATACAGTAATAGATTTTATGTGCAGTGCATTTCTTATCGTTCGACTCATGTCTCTATCTTCACCTTGCGCTCAAGACATTTTGACGATGTCTCTTCCGTCGCTAGAGTGATAGTCGGCTGAATTTTCTTTGTGTGACAAAATACCTCTTATTTGAATCGCTATCAACTACGAGACTGAGCTAATCCTGAAAGAATGTTGACCACAAACGGATGCCAGATCATATCTATAAGAGTTTGCCACAGTATTTGTTTTGCAGCGTGACGTCAAAATTGAAGTGTAGGCACATGCGCGTGATTGTTATGAAATTATCTCTATGTAAGGATACATAAAATAAGCAAGTAGTGTAGAAACGCGTTTAGATAGATGTTGATTCCGGTGTCATTTTAAAGAGCTTGAGAAATATAACTAGAATCCAAAGTGACAATAAAAAAATATTCATCAGGATTAGGGTAAAAATCGGTATTTAATTGTAAAATCTCAACCGTTTTTTGATTATAACATGCAGAGTTCGCTTCCAAAATTGTACAAAACTTACAGAATGTTTGACAATAATGCAAAGAACATTGTAATGTTCTGAATATTACGAAATATGAGAATTTGTAGTAAATATTCTACGTACAGTGCGATGTGTAGTAATATATACCGTCAACAGGATGGCGCACCTGTAGTTACCTAAAATAAAATAAGAATGTGTGGTTCCGCGCTATGGACTTTTAGGCCGAATGGGATAGGCAAACAGAAGTATTTTCGCATTGAAGCTAACGACAACTTTAATAAAATATTTGCTGGTAGGCAATGGGATTACAGAATAGATAAATAATAAGTTTATCGCATGGCAGAAGACTGGGTGGCTGTGATTGTATTAAAGTGGGATTGATAATTAAATTACATATTAAAACGGTAAACATTTGTTTTATGGGATTTTGGCGTCGATCATTCTGGCACACTAAAAATCTATGGCGTGGACTTTGATCCAAGGCCTTTCTTTTTTTTTTTTATATGAGCCTCTGATCTGCCCTCTGTCCTTGAAGAAATTATGTCTGGTCTTCCTGTTCGTTTCAGTGCCATGCCCAAAAAATAAGCCAAAAAATAAATTTTGATTAATAGGCATGAATATAATATATTCGATACTTTGTAGTTCTGAATTATAAAATGTCTCTTATCTACATTTAGATAGAGGTTATCTAACGGTTTTAAATGCTCTGGTAGCACTTTAAAAAATATTTCGCCTTTAAACGTTCTTGCTGCAATGGTACATTTTGAATCGGTTAACTGATGGGTATAGAAAGAAATAGTATCATCACACCACTATAATTTATAAACTATATGTACAAATAGGTTAAATACATACAGGTTGCACTGTCTTTTAAGTAAAATCGCAATGATTATATTTAATAATAAAATATTTTAAATTACAAGTAGTGAATATTTAATGCCACTTCAAAATTCTTGTTTACGAATAAACTGAAATTTCAGTATCCGCCTATGAATTGTCCACGTGCTCGATTGCTGCTAAAATTTATGTTGCTATTCAAAACTTTTGACATCACCTCTAGATCAAATATCATGTGCTCATATTTGAAAATAAAAAGGTAAAAGTGTGTAAAATGCAGAATAATTCATACTACTACATAAAAAAATTCTAGTCTAATATATATTATTTCTTGAAATATCAATCAAAATTAAAATTTTACTTTAAAATTAGAAACTCAAATTTTATCATTCTCTGAATAAAAAAATAAGTTGGATCATGAAACTTTGCATTAAGTATAACTTGTTATGCAGTTCGAAACAGTTTAAGAGAAATGTGTTTCCAATTGGAAATTTAGTTAGCGCAATTATAAATATACACCCCAAATGAAAATTAAAAGAGAAATCTTCACTAGACCATATATTTCTTAAATTATGCATTTTTTGCTTCTAATGCTACGCCGAACGCCATAAAATACCGATGGGTGGTTCTTTCAACACGATACACCCGCCGAATCGGCTAAATTCCATACATTTCCAATTTAGAGCATGGATCAAATTTAACGTAAATTGTTGGAAGTTATTAATCTTGCAGGGAATTTGATTCCTAAAAATCGTTTGAAAGCCCGATAAAAAATATTTAATGCTAGAAATAAAAGAAGAAGAAATTTATCGATATCAAAACTTAGAAAACTAATATATGTATGATGGTTATTTCACCTAATACTCTTTTTCATTTTACCTACGACAGTATAGTTTGTTAATCTGCATGAATAGACTTTATTGAACTCTAGAATCTGTCAGGTGACGTCAGAAGATGATTCCCTAACTTTCCAAACACAGTGGATGAAGGGCACCAAAGCCATTCTGAGTAAGAAGGTATTTTTACTAAAATGCATATAAGGAGACAAGTCTGCACATCACATGCTGGAAACATACAACATATGCATCAGTAGATCAAATAAGCCATCTACACTTTGGAACTGAAAAGAGGTGAAATTATTTTAAAATCTTTGTTTTCTTTCTGACGAGAGCACCAGAAAACTCACGAGAGAGAGAGCAGAAAATCAGGAAGCAGTCAAAAGCAGAACTAAGAAGCCAGCTATTGATAAAGAACTAAAACAACCTGAAAACTGAATGGAATTTATCTGATATCGCGAAAATAACGTGCTGTTTACTTAATAAAATGAAAATCACAATTATAATAATTCTCATATTTTCATTTGTACTACTAAAACTATTGTTAATAAGTTTTTTTATAGAAATTGATAGGAAGGAAACAGTCATTATTTAAATATCTTCGACCTCTGTTTTTTTTAATGATACTACATATAATTGGCATCTGTGTACAAAATTAATTATAAACTTAATTTTTCTTTTTATAGTTTTCAAATAACTAAAACTAGAAGAATTTAAACTTTAAATATTAATTTGTGTTTCAACCTTTCTGACTTGGCAACAAAATATATGAATTAACAAAAGCATTTTTTATCTCTTACTCCACAGATTAATTAAAATTTTCCCCTTCGTATCTTTTTAGCTTCTGATAACAATAGAAATGTTAACGCTAATTGAGAAAAAAATGTAAATATAGAAAAGAAAGAAATGGAGGCAGAAAATGTAACAGAGAAATGTCCACACCCAGTGGACATCTGATAATGATATTAAGGCTATAAAATTTCTTCTATTTTATGTTTTTTCCAATTTGAAAGTGATCTTTACTGTAAAAGAATTTTACAAACTAAAACTTATGCGGCGGAACCGGACGCTTATTTTATCCTACTCCTGATAAAATCTTAGGCGCGACTTGGCTAAAACAAATGCAGAAAATAAAGTGATTTCAAATCTTAGAGCTGCCATCTATTAACTATTCCTGAAAGTCTCATTGGATACCATCTAAAATGAATACGAAATTCAATTCTTTCAAAAAAACTGAACTTATTCAAATGGAAATCATCATAATAATTTCTTTATATACTATTGAAATTAATCATCTAATTTTCCAAATATTTTAGATGTTTCTCTGTTATATTTATTCTAAAGAGTGTCTGATATTTTTTTTGACTCAAACGTGCTAATGATCATGTTTGATACCTCTCTTCTACATGAAGTTTTACAACGCTATCAATTTGAAATAGTAGATCTACTGCCCTGAACACAGAGGATTTTATCCATCAATTATTTTTTCTTTATTTATGTCAATAAATAAGTTAAATCTGCAGAAATGGCATACAAATTTTCTCTAATTTAACATTGTTTCCTACGCTTGTCCAATAATTTAAATGATTAATTTTTATAGTTTTCCCTTTTCCCTTTGTTGTTTTGAAATAGAGACATTTATAAGCATAATAGATATGCTAAAACCACAAAACCGGAAGAAATGTATGTTGCCTTCGTCACTATTTCCTAGTACATCTTAGAAGATAACAAGTTTTACTTTCTGTTTACTAAAGTTAGTATAAAAGACCAATTTTTTAAATTAAAGAATTAATTGTTAAAGAATTCTTCTTAGTGTCTGAATGAAAAAATTATATATATTAAAAGTTTTAATTCAAATAGTGGTAGATTTCTAGCATATGTTCTATTCACTGTTTATTTCTAATGTCAATACAAATACAAATTTTTAAAATGAATGGCAAGTGAACATCTCATACAAATTTTACTCAAGTGGATATTGAATTATTTAGGTAAGCAAAATGTTGAGATCAAGTAATCTGAGATTAATTGTAATTTCATTTCCAATTATTGATTTATTTCATTATAAAAACTATTTTAACGTGGTAGCTGGGATGTTTTACAAAAAGAAACTTCCTCGAATTCTGCACAAAAATTAATATACTTAACTCTAGTACTCAAAATGAGAGTTGAAAAGCAGTTTCCTTTCAATTTATTTTAAAAAATATTTTGTACCATCTGAAAATGTCTCAATGTTATTCTGAAATCATAAAAGAACCATGGTTACAAACTAAAATTTTGGCTTCCCTGCATTAATCTCTGCTTGAAAATATGAGGATTAAAGAAAGTGCTCATTTATGCTGTCTGATTGAACTCTTATGACTAGTAAATATATCTTTCTCGATGTGGGTATCAATTTCAGAATGTTTGTTTCTGCCATAATTTTCTAAATATATTCATATACTAGTAGGTAAGAACGCATGTGTATATTTTTTTAAATACTACAATACATACATTGAGTCAAGCTATTTAACCCTTAGTTTGTATATGGGAGCACCATGTAATTCTCATTCGATAACAGAGATTCAAATTTTATTGTAAAATGTTTACCAAAAAAGACAATAAATACATTTTACTAGTAATATAAATAGAGAAAAAAATAACACAAAATAATAACTCAAAGAGTAGATGACTTTATATTCTCTATCTTATGAAGAAAGATCACAGCATGGAAAAATAAATTAAATGAAACAAGAAATGAGGAGATACTATGGGTTTTAGAGTATGGGCTGTAGTTTGAACTTTTGTAGTTGTTGTTTTTCGTGAGTTGGAGAAAAGATCCCACTGATAAAAGCCCATTAAACGTAAATTGAAATGCAAATTCCATATAAAAAAGCTAGAAAGATTATTTTGTGTTTCTGAGAATTAAAATCTCACTTCAACTGCCAAACTATAATAAATTAGAGGTTTCTCTTCAGTTACCTTAGAATTTACCACTGTAATTGAATTATCCAGAACGCCGGATGATAATTTCAGAGAAAATCTATTTTTAAAATTTCAACTATGAAAGTGTTTTACACACCAATATGTTAGAATTTAAATTTTTTATTCGTTTGTAAACAAAAATAGAGGTCAAAAAATAATTAAATAAAATTAAAATTAAATTTTGTTCTGAAGAAATCAAATCCTTCATACATTTATTTGCACAAAAAATTTTTTGTTCTTAAGAATAAATAATTGAATATAAAAAATGCACTTCAACTGTTTTTATTTCATTCAGAAAAGCTTCTAAGAGATAATTCAAATATTTTTAATATTTTAAATATTTTATTATGCAAAATTTTAAATGTCGCGGCTATTTTAAAAAAAATACTGCATAAAAATAAATTTTAGCAATATATCTATTATTTTACTAAAATCTACTTACAAAAAATAATTTTAAAAGTTAATTAATAATCATATATATATTATTAAATTAAAATTTGTTTTAATTTCTCTTTAAAGAAATGTGTTATTTTCTCCAGATTTTGAACTGTCATGTTTTTAAGCCCCTAACATTTTCAGAGCCCACGAAATAGTTATCGCTTTTTATATTTATATCTTTCAGAAATATCTCACCCATTTCAACTCTGTACCATTGAGGCTTGCCCACAAGTGTGAAAGCTGCGTCCCTTCCAAGAAACTTGTTGTTTTAATCCTGGAATTTTCTTTATTCTAACTGGTTTTCTTTCACTTGACTGTTGATCAATGAAATGGCAAAATAGCAATAACAGCTTTAAAAAAGAAGAGGAAAATTACCAAAGAATTAGAGATGGTGAGAAGACTGAAAAGAGTTCTTGCCCCTCCTAACGGACAAAAATATGTCCAACGAAGCACTT
>BGPR01037933.1:0-14918 GCA_013235015.1 Araneus ventricosus | reverse complement strand
TAATACATCGTCTAACTCATAAACAGCCAATGAGAGTGAGGAAAAAAGAAAAATATATTAAAAAGAGTATCTTTCTTTCGTTCATTTGTCTCCGTGCCAGCCAGAGCTGTATTGACTTTCAGGGCATAGCCCGTCTAAGCTAAAGGAAGAAGGAGTTGTTTTTTCACTCCGGATTTTCTGCTTAGTGAACGAAATTCGGGGCGGGGCAGATTATTTTGCAGCTCAGACTTGCGTCTCTCTTCGTTTGGATTCATTTTATGCCTTTTTTAAAAAAATTTTATTACTTTTTTGCATTTTCGTAAGTCATTGAACTCTGAGAGTGGGAAAGTAAGCAAATAAGATTCAAAACGAAAAATACAGATTTTAAAAAACATTCAGGGAGTGCTGCAGCTCTGCAACCCTAATAGACGAACCGCCACTGGGTATTTCTCCTATGGAAGATATAGAGATCCTAAGTAAGATCACCATGAAAATTGTGGAAACTCTCATCGTAAATATTACTTTCCATCGTAAATGATGTTTTCACAGGAAAATTTCCATCCAGGAGAGACTAGAAGACAGCGTTAGCCAATCCACGAAATCACATAAACTGAGAAAAAAAAACCTCTAGATATTCACATTTTGAGTTACGACCGTACACTGAATACTAATTTGCACTTTCCTTGATGTATTCTATCACTTTTTTAAGTGGCCACCAAGAGTTTTGAAACATCCTGTACAAATGTTCCATTTAAAGTTAATAAAAAATGTATCTTTAAATAATCTGAGTGTCACTTCAAAATATTTAACTTGTTATTGAGCATATTTTTGATATTCCAGTTTAAATCTTCGACATAATGATGACTAATATTGCATAATCCATCAGGCAAATTTATTACAAGATATTAGCTGTTTCATCAAACATTCAAAGTCCAGAACAGATGGGAGCATGATAACCCCGCTAAGGCATCAAAAATGGAAAATAAGAATTCCGTTAATCTAAGAGAATATAGACGCTTCATAATTCAAAATGTTTAAAAAGTTTTCAATTTATTAAATGAACAATAGAATTTTTTAAATTCATAACATCACAAATTATTCAGTAAAAACGAATAGATAACAATTTGCATAATTATGCGAATCGTAAAATTTTAGCTATCATTAATTTCTATAAATATCTAATTAAATATTAGGAAAATAAATGAAACAATTTAACAAGCTATAATACCAGTGACGATGTTATGCTGTCACAACAAAGACAGTTATAATTAACTCTGAGAGCTGATGTGTACAAAACTGGAAAGAGAAAATACAATAGTATGTATTTATAGCAAGTAATTAAATTTTACAAGAGCGTTATTACGTTATCTTTTGTATCTGACATTAGTCCCAAAGGATTAATTTAAAGATAAAATAAAGGTCTGACTGTATTTCGAGTCTTTAATTATTATTGCATATACTTGGTAATTGAAACATGACAGCTTTATTTTAATCTCGACATAGTCTGCAAAAATTAATTATTATCACTGTCGATGTTGTATTTAAAGCTTGAATGCAAATAAAATGTATTTTTCTTCGGTGTTTAAGAAGTAACATATGGGCCATTACAGTTAAATTATACTCTGAGGGGTCTTTTAAACTCTATGCATCCGACTTTGAAGATTGGTCTCTAGGAGTTATTGCTCGATGGAAAATGTACTTCCCTGGTTTTAAGTGCACTTGATGAAATTATTTCTTTAATTTCGAAGCTATATCCACAATGTCAAGAAAGGGATTAAGTTGTTACTTTGTTAAATTGTGTTCTCAATAAATTTAGTTGTAAAAAAGAAATATATGTTAATAACGGCGCAATTTCTAATACAGCGTTTGTATGAGTTTTAAGTCTCAAGAAGAAAACTTGAATCGAATTTAATCGGAGATTACGTCGTTTCGAACTCACGAAATAAAAACACAGAAATGAAACTCCTCCAATTTAGGTTTATCGTCAATTTTTGAATCGGATATGAACTATCTGTTGATAACTGTGTTGTGATTGGCCAAAAGCGGTGATAATTCCGTTATCAGAATTTTGATTTATATTTAAATTCTCACTTTTAAAATATTTATTCAATTCTAATATGAATATTACGAAATTTTGCAGTGCAAGAAATGTATCTCGTGATATATTGACACTAGTTAGGGTGCTAGTAAGGCTAGTAGCTGTAAGCAGATGATAACTTAGTTACTATTCTAAAAAAACATGATAGATTAAAATTTTGATCCTTTGTTCTCCTAAAGGTAATGAAATGTACAATTATATACGTGTGAGTGTAAGTTGATTTAGGAAGCTTGATTGAAGCTCGGTTGATTTAGGAAGCAGAAAAATACTGTTATTGATTTGTTTAAATTCCTTAAAATTAATCAGTGTGTGTTTGCTATTATATGGTTTTTATAATAAGCGCTATCCAACAAAAATGTGAATAAGATGCATCATTCAGAATGTTGAGTCACAATCGACATAGGAGTGCAAAGGGTTAATGGAAATGAAGAACACTATATTAGTTCTCAAAGTTTCTGATTTTTTTCTATAAATCATGGGTCGATGCAGGCGAAAATTGGGGCCGTTTTGCGGACCTTCCACAAAATTCCGCTTCATAAAGACGACCCCTTCAAAAAATTCCGCTTCATGAAAACGGCTCCTTCACAAAATTAAAATCATAAAGACGGCCCCTTCACAAAACTCAAATTCAAAAAAACGGCCCCTTCACAAAATTCAAATTCGTAAAAACGGCCCTTTTACAAAATTTCACTTCTATTCACATTCAATTTTTTCACAAAAGTATTTGTATTTTTCACAAAAATGGGCCCCTAAAAAAAACTGGATCGACCCCTGTAAATATAAAACATTATTTTCTTTTACATTCATAATTCGAAAGTTTAACTGAACAAACGCCTGTTCCCCTCGTTTGTTTTGGAAGTCAAGAAAAGGTATTGGGCAATTGAGCAAAGTTTTCGACTTTCTTCACCAAGCGAAAAGAGCGGTTGCTCGTACGAATTACACTAGATAAATTAGATTACTTAATCACTTTAGTTCCCGGCTCCGTTCTTTCTTCCAGAATCTTATCAAAACACGAGGGCTAAACCGGTTAGTTTTCTCGTGAAGCACTTCGTCCAGAGTTGTTATTGCTCCTCATTGAGATTCTTATTAAAGGATAACATTCGTTTACTATTATTAGTAGGAAAAGAAAATGACACAGAAGAGAATTCTCACTTAATAGTTCTAGACACATTGCATAATAACCCAGAATTCGATTGAGAATCATACAATAAAACCCCGGTTAACTGAACTCGGATTAACCGAAACCCGGGCTATCAAAAATGCCTTTGAAATCGCAAATCCAAGAAGCACATACTGTAATGCTCTGAAATAATCGCGGAGGCGAGACTTTGTTGCAACTAAATACCCACTTTTCTTTTTAAGCCTCCCACGAAGGTCAGTGATTAATTTCAGAATGCTAAAATTAAAATTAAGGGGTATTAACAATATTAATTACGATATTGCTGACATGAGCCAGTTAGGCGCATTGCGCCCGAACTCGCTAGTGCGAATACTGTGCCTGACAAAGGGTTAACTCTAATAAAGAACATAAGTGTAGTCTACAAAGAGAGTTTTGAATTCGTTATACACTTTCAGAATTACCTACTGCATTTAGATACAAAATAGTAATAGATGTTCTTGGCTTAACCGAAAAAATCGTTATCGGCGCCGAAAATCGCCGAAACGGCCTCCTCCCCTTTAGTTTGGTTAACCGAGGTTGTACTGTATTATGTTATATTATACTAGCTCTTACTAGTTTTCTATGTATAAAGAAACAAACTTTTAGGAGACTTATAAAAAATTTAATATTATAATCCTTGGCAATAAATTTCTTATAAAGCAATTTATAATAATTATTTTGAAAACTCATAGATATTTCGGTAGAGACGAAGTTTAAATTTTCAAGTTTCACATCTGCAAATGTTTTTATTTTAAATACAAGACAATGAATTTAGTTGAAAACAGACGTAGAATAATATAGGTAGCAAGAACTGTATTGTTTGGGCAGCACTTGCTTTCAATGCTGTAGCCTAAATGGGACCAGGCTCAAAACCCGATTCCACTGAAGATCCGCCGTGTATGGGGCCTTCTGCACGTTAAATCATACGTAGTGGCCAAACATCCCCCCTCTGGGGAGGTCAGAAGTTTGGAGAGGTCTAACCGTGGTTCAGAATTACGATGTCCGTCCCGAAATAGCCCTCGTGTTGCTTCAAAACGGGACGTTAATATAACTAATCTGTAGCGTAAACAGACTAGCAAACCTCAATATTACATCATCTAGTAATGTTGCCACAATGGCACAGCTTTAACAGCCAATTACTTACTAAGAACCCAGTCAAGTAGGCTAGAAGTAGAACGCTTTGCTTTGGACCTGGTTACCGGACATATAATGAGTGAAGTGGTTTAATTTGCTGGAATAGAACCTCAGTATTAAGCTATATGTTGATTGTGCTGAACATACGTCGTAAAACTGAAGTGTGATGAAATGACATAGACGAAATCTACAATTTCAATTTTTAGGTCAAACCAACGGAAGATGTATGACCATGGAGTAGATTGAGAGTGCGTAAGGACGGGATGCAACGGATGCAACCTGCACTCAAACCGCCACTAAAGTTCCTACCAAGTTACAGTTGGCGCACTTGGAGAAGTGTTTAGTTTAGTTTAGTTATATTAACGTCCCGTTTTGAAGCAACACGAGGGCTATTTTGGGACGGACCTCGTAATTTTGAACCTCGGTCAGATGACGAGGACGACACCTGAGCTGGCACCCCCTCTCCAAACTTCCACGCCACACCTCTTGTATTTAAAATTACTGCCCCTGTTCGGGCAATGCCTGTATCATTTTTTTTTATTGTACCCAATAAATCCCGTCCTCCACATGCTGGTGGAGGTCTCCCCACTGGTCCTCTACCGGCCTTACACCCTTTTTGGGTAGGCCGGGACAGTGTGGTTATTTTTACGCCACACCAACGGGAAGACGTTTGAGCACTACGCACTTGGAGAAGAGAAATGCGTTGTCATAAAAATATTACTTACTTGGAGATTTCAGTACTTCAGATACATTATGAAATTTCATCTAGGGTACGGTAAGGAATAAAGTTTCAACTTGGAATGCAATAGAAATGTGAGTCAAGTTGAGACAGGAATTTCATTCTTTCCCTGTACAATATTTGTACAAACACGTGAAGTCCATATTAGATCGAATATCTTAAGTATATTTGAAATTTCACCCACCTCAAGGTAGAGTATAAGATTTCAACCTGGAATACCATAGAAATGTGATTCAACTCGAGTGAAGTATTGCATTCTTTCACGTGGACTTCATATTAGGTCGTATATCTTAGGTTCTAGGCAGGTAAAATGGCCTATGCAATAGTAGATAGATGCGTCACTTTCACATGCTCATCTTTGCATATTTAAAATTGTTTCGTCTTGTTTTATTGAAACAAATTAGAAGAAGTGTTGCATCATTCAAAAGAATAAAGCTTTTATTATCTGTTACATCATTTTTTAAAATTTTATTTCAAAAACTTGTATAGTTCAGTGTTGTAATACTAAATTAAAGACTGTATTTCCTATTGAATTCTAAGTTAGAATTGAAGTGCTCAGGGCTGAAATATTAACGGTATGTTATTCTAAATCAAATTTTGGTATTGGAAATATATTGAAGTAAATGTATTAATAATTTCTATAATTTAAACTGGAGTGTGAACGGCGTATAAGTTATTTATATAGAATTATTAGATAAGGAAGGGTTGTAAACGAGGGAATAAACTAAGTACGACTGAGAAGATGAGTAGAATTTCATAGGCATAGAACGAAAAGAGAATAATCAGTGGACAATATATATAGAAAAATTAACTTGTATTATACAAGTGAGTAGGTGCACTAATATAAGGGGAAAAACATATATGAGTTATAATGAAAAATGTAGTAATATAATATAAATATTGCTAACCCTCCAAAATTAAAACAACTATAATTGAAATAAGAAAACACATTTTAAATCCTTGAAAGATGAAAAATGAAACAGGATCTTTATAATGCGATTGTCTTTGAAACTTCCAACGAGTGATTAAAGATTGAGTAAAGCAAAGTGAAACTGTAAGAAACCTGATATGCACTGATATACTAATTAACTGATTTGCAATTTCATAAAAAATATTCGAATGCATATTGTTTCATACTTTCCACTTTAAAAATAATAATAAAGTATATAATTTATGTGTCGTTAATGCTTCGAAGCATTTTATCGGGTAAAAATCAACTTAAAAGCAGTATAATTGCAAATTAATGATGCAAATAATTGGAATAAGCGTATTTCAGGAAGCTAACTCAGTGATTTCACTATCATTAAGGAAGTCGAAGGTAATTATGCGTAATTTAAATTATAAACACTCTACGTTAGAGAATATTATATTCAAACGTTATTAATTGTCTTTACTCAGTGCAAAACATTTTAATGTTCTTTTCTGGGATGTTTTAAAAAAACTGATTGAATGCAAGAAAAAATATTAGAATAAGTGCTACTCTATTCTAAATATTAGGTTAATATAACAGAAAAATGGTACTTATACAAGGTGTGTGAATTTTGCTAGAATATACTTCAGTAAAATATATTCTAAAAATTTCAGTTATGAAACTTTTTATGTTACAAAATATATTTTTGCGAGTTAAAAATGGGCAATAAATCTAATTATTCGGGTATTAATTATGTTTATAATTCTTTTAATATAATAAAAGTTTTTCATTGTCCTTCGTCACGTGAAATTTTCTTCAAAGAATGAAATAAATCTTATGATTTTTTTAGACACAGTATTTTAGGTCAGAATGGCTTTCATTCACGAAAATGCAATGAAAATACAAAATGATAAATGTAAAAATTTGTCCAATTAAGCGAAAGAATTTCTAAAACAATTAAGAACAAAAGTACAGTTTTAATCAGTTAACTATTCTGTGTTAATGAATTTATTTCTCTGAGAAGAACAGATTTCGCAGAAAATTTTGAATAATAAATGGCTTTATAGTTCTTTTTTTGAACAAGAAAGTTAGTTTTTCGAAATATATAAATTAATATTTCTCTCTTATTCTCTAGAGCAGAGGAAGAAATTAATTGGTCACTAAATTTACGTTGAATGAAAAATAGCAATGACCCTTCTCAACTGAAAATAAAGCAAACTACTCTAAATTTTGAAAGACAGGTAGAAGAATTCGAAATACTTTTGTAATAGTAGAATTTGAAATGAACTTGTGGTGAAAAATGGCACTATTTAGTATGCGAAGAGAAGTTAAGAAAGACAGGTAGACAAGAAATAAAGATAGGAAATAAATTTAATTAAAAACTTCGAAACACCCTCTTTTTATTATTTTCCGATGCAAATTTAAAGATAGGTAGAAGGATTCGAAATACTTTTGTAATAGTAGAATTTGAAATGAACTTGCAGAACCGCAGAATTTTTTGTATTTAAATTGTTTTCGACTTTTTAATCTATTGATATCTGACTACCAGGTGAAGCGTAAATTGAACGGAATGGAATCAAAATTTAATTTAATTAATGATTAACTGAGAATTAAGTTCTAAACGCATTAAAAATTGTTTTGTCATAGAAAAATGTGAAAAATTTCATACGTCTGACACACTCGGAAGCGAATGGAAAAATTGATTGCACAACCTTATCTTTACAAACATGAAACAGGTCAAATTAAATAAAAGGAAAGGAAGCGAAGACTTTATTAATTGAACTTTTAAGGTAAGCTGCTCGAAATCGGAACCACAATGAATTATACGAGATTTACATCAGAGGCGCAGGAATTGTGGTACACAAGTATATATCTCTTTGATTTCACGTGCATTTCCGGCAGCAACTGAAAGAATGGCCATTAGGTTTCCACCGGATTTGATAAGCTAAGCGATTTCATTGACTCCAATTTAATGACATTTATGCAGTTTACTTTTTAAGAGGCCATGGCCATTTTGTGTCCTATTTTTTTAATTCAAATTACCTAACACATCAAATTGTAAATGTGTCTATTAAGGTGATATGGATACTGCATTTTTACTACGAATTTCATTTGAATAAATGTAAACCACGCGAAAACAAATTCGCATGATTTAAAATTATGATTACCGATAAAAGTGATGTGGTGAAGTTAAAAGAAATTTCGGGGATTTTTGGGTGTATAGTAAACTTTCTGATTACAGATGTCCCGAAGGAAATATATATCTTTGTTTCTTTTTAACATAAGATGATGCTGATCGCACAACATCAGACGTTATACATTGAATGTTCTTCAACACGTTTCATACTGAATAGTTAAAATAAAGCCCAAAAAATCTACGATAAAATAAACATTAACTGTTATTATAAAAAGGTTATCACAAAATCATATTTAACCCTTTATAAGGCCGTGGGAATCACAAAACTTCCCACCAAATTCATCAATTTTTAAATTCATTTTTAAGGTTGGCGCAAATTCTCGCCAAATTTTTCGATGAAACAAAAACCTGGATGTTCCAATTTCTTATCTCAAACCATAACTTTGTTATTAATTATTAATTAATAGAATTAATTAACAAAAAATAATGTCATCCAATAATCTAAATGAATTTCTTTTCTTAAATTAATCATAATACCTAAGCTATTTAATAAAACCACGACTAGAAAAAAATAGCCTTATAAAAGGTTAAGTTACTTTAACCCTAAACGTACTGACACTTAATACTTACCTACTCGTACCATAGATGGTCAAATGACCGGTTTTTACGTAATAACTTTATTTTTCCGGCTTAAATGTTGAAAATATTGCTTTCAGTAAGGAAATATTCAACAAAGTAAATTTAAGGTAATAATTCAACAAAAAATAATTTTGTGGAATTTATATGAAATTAACGTCTTCACAGATAGACAAAACACGTTACGTGTGTTTTTGCCAATGTTGACGAAGACAAAACAGATTTGTACAACGAATGAAAAAAATGTGGGTTTTTTGTATAAAACTTACAACGCAACAGTCTATGCAGAAATGTGCATTAAATTGATACGATATCCTGGTCAAATGATCTGTCCATGGTAAATAACGGCAGGCTACACGTGTTTATCAGAATTAACAAATAAAAATAAAGAACGAAAAATTAATTGTATATATTTAATAGAAAAGTCATGAAGTGTGAAAAAGCGATAACATTTATGCAAAGTTTCGAATCAAATGTTTACAACCGGTCATTTGATCGATCATGGTACATTTCGTTTTAAATATACACTAGTTTTCAAAAAGTAAGATTTGAACAAAAAATCTATATAGGAATGAAAAGATCAAACACTAAAGCATAATTGTAAAAATCAGTTAAAGCAGAGAATACGAATAAGTATAAATTTTCAAAGGTATTAAACATTTTATAAACAATCTACGCACAATATATATATAACTTCGCAATACTTGGAAACACATCAAAGATCATGTGACTGAATGAAAAAGAGTGATAAATTATCAATATTATAAAGAACGAAGAATTTTTATTAAAGGAAACGCTCCAGAAAAAGTGGTTGAAACACATCGAAAAGTAGTTGCATTATTATTCGATGTATGGAAAAATTGCACGACGTCATAAATTTAAAACAGAAAATTTCAAACATTTAAAAATAAAAGTACGAATTTTATACTCTTTCAAAAGCTAAATATCATCTCTCAGATAAACGAACATTTTTGTCCTATTCAGAAACTTAAAATAACTATTTAAATTCCTTATTTTTCTTTTCTTTTTTAAACAAAAAACAATAAATAAACCTATAGACCACTTGAATAGATTCCATACAGTTGTAAAGCAAAACATAAAATCAATTTTACTAAAAAATGGGAATAACTAAACCTCACAGTTACTACTGTATAAGTAATATTTTCCTTTCATTGCATTATAAAATAATCGTATCATTCAAAAACTTAATGATATTGATGACAGTGCCATAAAGACTAAGAAGCACTGGTAGACGAGATGGGATCAATGGGATTTCAAATTTCTTTTAGAAATGCATATTATATTAGAATTACATTTTAACATAAAAATATTAGCATATGAATACATCTATATATTCAAAATAAATCAAAATACCTGTCCCCTTGCACCAACCACTGTACCGATTTCACCAATTATTATTTCATATGGAAGCCCATGGCCCCTAGATAAATCATCAATGGTCACCCTCCCTACCACCCTCTATTTTTAAGGAAAACCTCAAAACCAGTGGCGGTTCGTCCATTAGGACTGCAGAGCTGCAGTCCCCCATGAAATTATTTTAAAAGCTTGTATTTTCGTTTTATTCTTATTTGCTTAGTTTTTCACTTTGAGTTTTTTTTTACTCATCATTTTTTCATCAAAAACGGCAGAAAGTAGCATAAACGTAAAAGGAAAATAGAAAATCAACCAACAACTGAGAGAGACACAGGATAGAGCTGTAAAGAGAATTGCTCCACCCTCCAAAGGATCAACTGAGTACCGCTGCACGATTAACCAGGAGAAACAAGCAGTCCTTTCTCCCTTTGAATTGAGAGGCACCAGAGCTGCGGTCATTACAGCCCTGGTTTGGCCCTCGACTTTCGCCTTCAATTTCTCATTTGGCTTTTTTTTTTGCTTTCTATCATGGGATATTTAATGGTTTCGCTTCATGTTGTCTCGACAGGAACGTGTCTGGTTTATTAAATAATCAATACATATTATTAGAAACCACTCTTAGGAAACAAGTTTGAACATAATTTTCTAAAATATTATTCAGTTAAAAAATTTTATAATTAGTGATCAATCATTATTATTAGAGATATCTAAGAAAATCTGAACTTTGCAAACCTTGAAAAAATCGTATTTTCACAGCTTTCGCTGAGCGAAAAATTGAATATAAAAAATGCAGGTCCAGCGAAAACTTTTGCAGCACTGCTTATCTCTGAGCTGACAAGCCGCCACTGCTCAAAACACTACTTTACTGTGCTTTCTCTATGGAAAAACCCCTTGATAGTGTCTCCTAGATTATATTAGGGTCTAGCCGACTTTGGCGACCGGCTTGTTCGTTAGGAATATAATTTCGACTCAATCTCTTATACATAATTTGATATTCATGATTAACTTAGCAAAGTCATTTGAAATTCTGAATTGTGATAGACGTTAAACCCATTCTCCTCTAGTGGCCTTGTACCTGTTTTGTTCATTGTCAACGTGAACGTCCCTAATGGAGTTAAGTCGCTGTTCTTCTCATGTAACATCTGATTGCACCCTGTCGGCGCAAACTAAACTTTCGTATTTCTCGTGCGAAATACACATTTGTTTTTAATATTAAAATGTCGCGGCACATTTTACGTCCAGCAGCATGTTAATTGTATTAAAACATACTGATAAAAAGAATTGAAGCATCTTTCAGCATACTGAATGCATTTCCTAATATACTAACCATCTTAATAGACTTTGCTTATAGAATTCAGAGTAAAATTGATGAAATAAAATAGAAACTAGATTCCTTATCTTTCAACAATAAATGAGAAACACGCAAATAAATATTTGTTTAAACAATGAAAATGGTTTTAATTTCATTGCAATGCAAAGTATTGTTGCAAATTATGCCAAAAAATATATTTAAAAATTTATTAAAAATAGAGAAAGCATTGTACGGCAACTTAATTAATATCATTGCAAAGGTACTTTTTTCTACTTTCAGATGGTGTAAAAATTATTTTTTATTGTAATATTTTCGGAAGTTATTAAGGAAAAACGCCAAAACATCGTTTAATTTTTAATTAATTAAAATTATAATTAAAATTTCAAAAACAAGCTCCGAGGTGCACATTCCCACCCTCCAAAATATTTTTGTGCAAATTTCGTAGCTCTAGGTCCAGTGGTCTTCCCTGCAGAGTGCCAACAGACACACATTCTCCTTTATTATTAGTAGAGATATCTAAGAAAAGCTGAACATTGCAAACCTTCAAAAAATCGTATTTTCACAGCTTCCGCTGAGCGAAAAATTGAATATAAAAAATGGAAGTCGCATTATGCCGGATTTGAACATTGTTCAAAAACCCAATACCAGCGAAAACTTTTTCAGCACTGCTAGTGTCTGAGCTGACGAGCCGCCACTGCTCAAAACACTACTTTACTGTACTTTCTCTATGGAGAAATTCCTTGACAGTGTCCCCTAGTCACATCCACTCTACCGATCTCGCCTATGTTTTTTTTTCTTTTCAAATAAATCAACGATGGTCGCCTTCCATCCACCACCCACCATTTCTGACAAATATTGCAAAGTAAAACTTTGATAGAATCCTCCAGCCTCAACAACTGGGCCGATTTCGCCACTTTGGAAGTATAACTACGGGCTATTAATATTACGGGCGAACAGATGGTCGCCGAAGGCATCTAGTTGAATTTAAATACAGCAAATGATTTTAACTTAATGAAATTTATTGGATTCTTATTCCTCGTAAATTATTTTTTGGAATATTTAGAAATCGAATGAGGCAAAATAATTTTATATTAAATATTTTTTTAATTATTATTTTCTCTATGACCTAAAGCTCTTTTTCCCCATTGCAGAGATTTCAAATGCGAAATGAACTGTATTCACTTAGTTATTTTACAAAAATGCATGAATATTCATTATTACCCTTTCAAAGTCCTTAATTAGAAATAGATTTGCAGGAATAGCGCCAGGCTTTAAAAAATTTTAATTCATATATACACTCGTATTTTCTAACAAATGCATTAACAGCATTCAATCTAATCCTCATTTGGCGGAAAGACTCAAAATTCTGTGTACGAACTGTCATAGAAATAGATAAAAGAATAGCAGCCCGTATTCAGGTCATATAAAATTTAATCTAAAACGTCACACTAATATAATAGAGTTTAGTTAAAATGCTGAAAGGACAACTATGAAGCAGATAAAGTTTGATCGTGTAATCAGAATTGTAAACTCAATCAGTAATTATAATTCTTTGTACAGAAGGCAACGATATTCACAGTAAAACTAAAAGATTTCTAAACTTTAAAAAGAAGATCTACTTTGTTTAAGCTCAGTATGGCTTATTTAGATTAAAGCCTCACTTTGAAGCTATAGGATGATTATTTTGGGATGGACCTCATAATTTTGAGAATGGTTAAATGGCTACGCTAACACCTGAAGAGGAACTCCCTCTTCACACTTCCACCTGGTAGTAAACCACATGAATTAACGTACACCAGACTAGGGTAAAAGAGATATCTCTTACAAATTAGGCCCTGAAGCCTCTTATTCTCCTGTTCTGAAGCCGATATCTGTCTATGTTAAGCATCTATTTAGTTTAAATTCGAATCTTTAGGTGCTTTTTTATGAAATGACGTGTCAGTTATTTATTTCAATTTCAATATTAAAGTGCCATTAAAATAGAATCTTAAAAATATTAAGGCCCAAAAGAAGTCATAAAAAGGAGGAAGGGACTACTAAAATCGATATGAAAAATTGGATCCTATTCACCTAAAGAATTAGAATCTCTGATTTCAAGCAATGTAATGGCATCTGAAACATAAATATTAAGGCAAAAAAAGTCATAGGAAAAAGAAAGGCACTACTAAAATTGATATGAAAAATTAGATCCTATTCACCAAAAGAATTAGAATCTCTGACTTCAAGCAATGTAATGGCATCTGAAACATTAAACCATCGTATTGCCAGATATATATTAAGAAAGTTATAGGCCTCCAGAGATGCGATGTGGTCTAGACAGGAATTAAAAAGGAAAGAAGGTTGCCAGAGCAACCCACTGAAGAAACTACTTATTTCAGCAACCGCAGGCCCAAAACTTTATCTACTTTTTTTTTACAAAACTTTTACAGACGGCAAACATCTTAAGGGTGAGGAACATCCCCAGACACCAAGAGAGGAAAGCACTAAAATTCACCCAAAGGAGGTGAATTCCCGACGGCTAGCACTGATTAGAATCCTTTGTAGAATAACTGCTGATGCATAAAAAAGATGTAGAAACATTCTGTCATCTGAGAAAAAATACAAATATTATCTGAAGTTCCATTGCGTAGATCAAAAAGCTCAGATATTAGTTGACGAATTTCCTTCGAAAACAAAATTAATTGAGAAAATGAGAACTAAATTAAAATTTTCGAGAATTATTTCGAAAATTTTAATGTTATCTAAAATTTAAATTTAACCAAAAGAGATCAAATAAATTATTAAATTTTATTCATCTCTTTTGGTTTCTTTATTTTAACAAGGTTATTTAATTTCCAGTAACTTGTAAAATTAGAGAAAGACTCTTCAAACTATTCAACGATTGGTCAGTGCTATAAATTGATCAAATTTCAGAAATTCTTATTTACCAAACACTCTTATAAAGCAAAACACTCTTATCAAATAATTATAAAACATTTACTCCGAATCTCCTAAAACAAATGACTTTATCTTTTAACCAAGAAGGAATTTGACGCGAATCATATTCCTTTCTAATCTCACTCCATTATATTTCACAACTGGTTTTTCTTGTTACAAATACGTTTGTTTCTTAACCACTTAACTGAATATTTTTCTTTGCTATCTAATAAGATGACCCCTCCTGTTGCGGAAAGGGGGTGTCGTTTTCATTCATCTAGGAAGGCATAGGATACTTAAGATGTTTATGGATCCTACATATTTTTGTGTCAAATTATAAAGCTAATTAATAATTCAATTTTAGTTTATAAGACTAAAATTTCGATAATTCGATGCACGAGCATTCTCGGGCTGTTAAGTTAAGCGCTTAAAAACTAACAAAATGTTAAAAATAGTAAAACTGGTAACATATGAAAAACTGAATTTCTTCTGATTTTGAGTAAAATTGTAAAACATTACTCTCC
>BGPR01037932.1:0-14918 GCA_013235015.1 Araneus ventricosus | reverse complement strand
TGTAATTACTTTACCATTATTTTCTGATGTTTCTCTTTATTTTTTTTTTTCAAATAATGTTTGGCAATGTTTTCATTGATTTTAAAAGAAGTCTAAAGCTTATTTAATTAGATTAAAAAATTGCTGCAGTTAATATCACCTGTCACCTTTACCTGCATTTTCTACGAAATAATAAATAAGTAATATTTTAATTGAAAATATACAACTGCGTATCACGAGATTCCAAGTTGTGTTTTAACGATGCCTAAAAGAAAACACAAGTCAATCACTTAAATTCCAACAAAGGCAAAGATAGTAAAGCTTTTGTAAGCAAATGAAACAGATGTTTGACAAAGCATGCACCAAAAATGTCTCACAGGCAAGCATTGGATTAATGTAAGTCATTGTAGCCTTAATCTCTGTAGTTGGGAGGCCGTAGTTTAGAATGATTATTGTTCATAATTTTATGCAGAGTCCGCACATGAGATTTTCAAAACATGATAAAAGGCACTGTCAACTTTTCAAAGTTCAAAAGTTAATTAAAAATTTAGAGATTTTGGCATTTTTCTGCGATATCTTCCAAACATTTTATCTAACAAAAACTAATTCTACACCATATATTTTTTAAATAAGCTTTTCAGTGGCACTAATTTCATTCCCATGCAATTTTTTTTCTCTCATTTTAATCAATTTTTAAAAATTAATTTTATACACAATTTGTAACATTTTTTTTTAGTGTTGAAGGACAAAAATGCACATAAGAAAAATTGTTGCCGAAAAACCCTAAAAAAATTATGGAAAACACTAAAAAAAAAGTTTAAAAGCAGACAATTCACAATTTATACCAGGAACAACTTTTGATTTGGTTTATTTTCAATTTTTTTATTAATCAAAATGTAATTGTCCCAAAAAGTCCATTAAAACCTCACACTTCAGTATCTGTGCAAAAAATAAAATAAAAATGAAGTACTTATATAACAAATATTACGGAGAAACTTAGTCTTGGGATTTTTAAAAAATCGTTAAAAAAAAAAAAAAATTCTGTGAATGTGACAACAGTACGAATCAGATTATACAATAAGCAAGGCTTGCTAAAATTATTAACTGATTATATAAAAATATTGCATTACATAAAAAAGGCAGTCATTTTTCACCATGAAACGCATTTTGTACAGACTAATACAAGCAATAAAATTTTGATTTTACTTAACTTTATAGGATTTCTTACTTAATGCTGCAGAGGAAAAATATTTAGAATGTGTTCAAAATCCAGGAAATTAATTATCTAATGTTTCTAATTATGTTTTACTGAATGTTTCTGATAGTTTTAATAAGCAAATGAAACAAACCTTAATTCAGTGACATGCAAAATCAAACAGTAATTGGGTCTTTTAAAGTCAAAGTTCACATATTTGGGAGAATATTAGTTTTGAACAGTTTTTTCAACACAATAAACTGGTAAAAAAATGTCAAGACAAAAGTTTCAGATAGAAAAAATTTAAAAGCTAATGTTATAAGGACTAGAAAAATTCTAATACATCATACAATTTCAGACGATACATATCGTACTATATGAGTAAATAACTGTAAGAATATTTGCATTAAAAACTAATACATATTTTTTAAAAGCATTGGTAGTATTTGAATATACATGAAGTTTAACTAAGAAAACACTCACCCTGGTCCAACTTTATCATTTTTTAAAAGTGCTATAGCCTGTGCTTCACTAAAAAATACACATACATATAAATTAAAACTGATATTCAAATATTAGAAGAATAAACAATTTAAATGATGCATAATATAACATGGTCATAGCCAAGCAAAATAGCATAACAAGAAATCAAGTGATATGAAGAATCAAGTTTATTTTCTGTATTAATTTTATGATTAATCTTTTTAAGCATCATTTTTTAACATAGGAATATGTTCTCCCATTGGGGGTCTAAGGAAGGAAATTGATTCACACAACAAAACGCCATAAAACTTGGTATGGGAGAGCCTCTATATCTCGGTAACTACGCATGTTAAAAACATAGAGATAAAGGGTAACAACAGAAGTTACAAAAAAAAAAAAAAAAAAACTTAAACTTAAAAATACAGGAAACAAAAGAGTCATGCAAGTAAAGTAGTCCTACACCTTTAATATAAGCAGCTGTTTGAAAAGACAGCCTTCCATCATTTTTTTCTAGTAGTGGCAAAATAAAATAAAAAAAAAATTGGGATTGAGATTAAAGAAAACCATTTAGCATACTGGACCACATTAATGTTTTGTTAATTTTATTAATTAATAATTAATCAAGTTAAGACATTTCGTTATGGTTTGAGAAACGAAACTGGAACATTGAGGTTTTTGTTTTATCGAAAAATTTGTCCAGAAGTTAGGCCAACATTAAAAATTGCATTTAAAAATTGAGCAATTTAGTGGGAAGTATACTTCAAATGGCCTCAGAAAGGGTTAAAATGGCGGGTCTCAAAGGACATTTTGAGCTACAGATGGTAACATATAACCTATTCACAAAAAGAAGTTAAAATTTTCAGCATTTTAAACAGTGAGCAAGTCCAATCTTTCATAAAACCTATCTAGACGATCAAATAAAAAATATTCTACTAGCTATGATCTTAAATAAAGCCGAAATGCAACTTAAAATGAAAGTTTTTATGTATCAATTATGGTTGGATACATTTTTCTCCTCGCGCATAAATAATTTCCCTTTTTACACATAAACAATCCGAGATTTAATAGAATGAACTCAAGAGAAAAATCCGCTAATTCATTCTTAAATCTGATTAATATTCAAGCAAAGCACCTAGATGTTTATAAACCAGAAAAGGTTGTTGCTTTTAGCCTTGCAACAAAGATGACAAAATTTTCATATTCAAATCAATTGCTCCACGTCACCTAAATAATACTTTTAAATTTAATACAAACTAATAATCACAGCACAGTAATAAAATAGAGCTTAAAGTATATCTCAGCAATTTAAGTGCCAATTCATAGCGCTTATTTTTCAGCAGCAGTCAAGTTGGAGATCAACTCCCAAGGCTTAATTAGACACCACTCCTTACAGTCCAGGCATAAAACTTCAAAGACAAATCTTTTTTGAAAAAGCTGCAGACTTATTGTTTGATTTTCTTTTAATCTATTGGGTTGAGTAATAATAAATGAGTATCCTCCCCAAATTTAAAATTTCACTGGCAAAATGTTTGATAATTAATTGAAAGAGAACTTATGCTCGACAAAACAGTGCAATTTGATTTTGTCAATTTTATTGACTTTTTGTGCACTCTCAGATCTTTAAAATGGAGTGTCAAAAACACTAAGCATTTTCAATACCTTTGCTTTTTGAATTTAATTGATGTTTTAAGAGCACCAAAGCTAGTTGCGAGTTTTGTGCTGAGCATGTAGAAGGAGCAGTGCCCGTTGATTTTCGCATTTCAAAAAACAGCAACTGAACCAAATTCATACAAATCCCCATCAAACAAAGAAAAATCATTTAAAAAATAAATGAAAGTTTAATTTAAAAAATATTCATGAATTATTACTCAACCAATATTTTAAATCACTGTTAAAGCATAAAAACACTTTTAATCTACAGTTTAACTAGTTATTTCATGGAATAACAACATCATGGTTCGTACGCTTAAGAACAAAAAAATTTCAAGGACTTTTCAAGGAATGTCAAAACATACACATAATGCAGCACACAACAAGTTACAATGATGGTTATGGAATAAGCTTCATTCAATACATAAGAAACACACATTTCCTGACTATTTAAAAGAATTCTTATTACTTCATTTCAAGAACTGTAAAGCATAATTTGAATTCAACAGATACTTTATTGTTAGAGAATTTTTAAATATCATTTTAACTTAAAAATGAACAAGCATTTTGAAATTAAAATGCAAATTTCTCAATACAGTTGAACCTCGTTAACGCGAACACGCTTAACACAAATTACTGACAGCATGAATGGTTAAAAGTCAAAATATGAAAACGTTTAGTAAAAGAAGTAAAGTCATTTAGCCAATTCTCTTTTCTAAATCTTCTATTGCATTAGTGATTTCAAATAATTTCTCTTTTGCTTTAGCAGATTATTATTAGATTAGCAACTATTAGATTTGCAAATTGAAGTCACATCATTATTTTCCTCAGCTTTTTCTGCAAATTCATCTGCAGACCTTATCAAAGCCTTGATATCTTTTTCCAAGCATCTTTTTTTGTTTTTCAGTTCTTGTATTTCATCAGAAGTTAGGCTTTTTCTTTTCTTGTTCTGGGATGACAGGAGTTTCTGATCCTCTAAGTGTTTCATATAAGTGTTTTTGCCTAGCATTAGACACGTAGGTGCTCATTATGTTTGTTATTTTAATATTATATATACTGTCACCCATTGAATTGATGTAATCACATATAAGTCTCTGGGAAACATAGGAAAGCTCCTTCATATTCTCAACTTCTACTTTCTTGTTGATACAAAATCCCTTTTCAACAGTTGCTTGCCCATGGCCGAGTAGTAACAACATTTCAACCACTTTCCACAAATTTCTATATTTATTGGTGTTCACCGTCTCGGAAAAATTCATCAACTCTCAAGTTTTCTGGAGAAAATTCGGAAAAATCTGAATGTTTCAAAGTCACATTATCTAAATAGTCCTCGAATTCCATTAAAATCTCATCACATACATTTTCATCAACATGTTTGCTTCAATCATTAAATTTAAGATATGGTTCATTTTATTAAAACATTTCTTTTTATCGGTCATATTCCTAGGATCTAAACAGGATAAATTCCTTACAATACTGTACCGCAGTGGAGATTTTTCAAACAGCTTCATTGTTAACTTTATCAGGAACTTTTTGCAATCCATTCTTAAATTAAAAATTTGACGGTCAGAAATTTTTTTTGACACATGCGAGGACTGGACTTTTTCTGCAGAAAAACCCAGATCAATATTTTCAATTGGTTTGTGAATTTTGGGATTATTAATATCCAAACATAAAAGCTTTTGCAAAGTAGTTGCAGTGTTTAAATTCTTGGATAATACAAAACGATGCAGCAGAAGGTTTACAATTTTCATCAAATCTTCTGGCAGAAAGAACAGCATTGGTTTGTCAGTCTGATATTTTGTTAAAAAAGGCAACAAAACTTTTGCTATGCAGTGAAAAACTTTCAACTTCACAGAAAGATTGTCACCCATGTGAATTTTAACACAGGCATATGACTTGCAATTTGGTTGGTTATGCTCTCCCTTATCAACAGAAACAATGTACTTTTTAATGCTGGGGAGAAGATTTATAGCAGATTCACTAGCTGGCACATTTTCAAGCCACCTAAGCTGTATAAATTTTTTTGGTAATGCTCTTTCCGATTCTTTCAGGAAATCATCTCTGCGAGCAGGTGAATTTTCAAACAAATAATACAATGAGGTTAAAAAATCCACAATTCCCCATGTGCTTGCAATACACCCAGCCTTGAAGGCATTGTGCATGATATGGAGACCAGAGCTACCAATATTAAGCAAGTTTTTTTCCCAAATTCCTTAAAATAATAATCTTGTAACATGCTATAAAACTTCCAATTCACATTGGACCCATTCATCGATATTTGTATGGTTTTGGAAAATTTCAATTTTGCTATGGCAGATATGAACTCTTCAAATACGTCCGATGATCTGCTATGCCCCAAAAATACAGAATTAAAATATATGGTTGTTCTGGTGCCAATACCGGACATGAATGTCCATTTGTTTTTCTTGTCTTATCATATTGAGACTTTCATCAAATAGCAACACAAAATTCTTTTTTAAAAAATTTTTTGCAAGAGATTTTCCAAACAAGGTGCGATGCCAAATGCTGCATAATATGCAGTTTTTTTTTCCCTCCGCACGAAAATTTTGATGCGATGGCACTACAGGGAACATGCAATGAAACATTTTTTCAATCTCCTCATTCGCTTTATAAGAACAGTGATTTTTTACAGTCTTTGAAGTCCACAAAATTCCAGCATCTAAGACATTGTTTTTAACTACATGAGGTTCAATATTGCCAATATCTGAAGTTGAAGATGTGGCAGATAATGACAGTGAGTCCTGTGGTTTATGTATGCTTTCTGGGGTATTTTTTATCATTAAAGTAACTTCCGACCACGTTCATCGAGGTTCTTCTTGTTGACTGTAAATCGATGTGCTTTCGGCTCTTCGCATGGCTTTTCACAGTGCTTTCACCCATAGAAGCAACACTGAAATTTTTATAACAAATCGTGCATCGTGCAGAATGGACATCCAACATGTTTCTTTGCAACCACATTTTGTATGCAGGCATTTCCAGCCATGCATTATTAAAGATGCATTTACTTGCCATTATGTACACATAATTTTAAATCATAAATGAAAACAAAAACACGTGGAACGCAAAACAGCAAAAACAGAATCAAATTATGGGAAAACACTTTCACCCACCACACTACAATAGGTACCCAAGCAGAGATAAGCACGCTACGCTAAGAAAGGAGAAAAAGGTCACATGACTGGATGATGAAAGACCATCCCATTATTAAATGAGGGAGAAGATGGTTTTAACGAATGTATAATGGATGGCGGGGAAAATAAATTTCGATAGGAATTTTTTTCAACTCTTCCTTAATTTTCTGAAGAAATCATAAAATTCAGAATTTTATGAACAAATCCTAAAATTCAAGGACTTTAAACACGTTTTTGTTTTTCAAGCACCCCCTTGGAAATGAAACTTTTTTCAAGCATTTTTCATGGTTTTTTAAAAGCGTACAAAACATGAACATGTAACAACATGCCTTGTTTTTTTTAAGTATAAAATAAGTTAAAAGCTTATATTTAAAATTGAGTTTCATTTTAATTATGATAGATTAAATTTCTTGCATTCAACTTTAAAATAGTAAAAATATAAAGTTCACTCTGCTTATCAACGAAAAAAATTGTCTTAATTTTACAATCAAATCTCATGAATAATGTTTATTATGCACTTTTAAATGATTTCATTATTACAAACAACAGTTAGGTATTATATGAAATAACTCATTTATACATTTAAATGACAATATAAAGAGCATTTTTTCTACCTTATTATAGTAACTTTTACTTGAGGTGGTGTCATATAAACACTCAACTTTGATCCAACTAGTAGTCTCACTGTTGCTGCAAACCGAGTATTTGTCTTTAGAACTTGAGGAGGCTGTTTCTCGATTATAAAGGTACTGAAATGGAAGAAAATAAAAGATAATTAAAAAAATATTTCGCTGAAACTCTTGTATTATAATTTTCAAATAAATGTTGATAAAAACTTTACAAAAAAAAGAGTTAAATTAGAATAAGACAAAACTAGGGTACTTTAATTACAGTCTTTATGCCTCGTTGATTTTTTTTATTTCCATTAATTCCAAAAAGACAAGTTGGCAAGTAGGTTATAAACAAATACAAGAGCTCAGGAATTAGAAGCAAGATCAACATTTATGAATAAAAGCAATAAGACTTTTATGTCAAATTCATACATATTATATACACAGTGAACTGTAAAAACAAAAATATATAAAATTAAAAGAAAGAGTTCACTAGCCTTGCATGAAATTATATCCATCTGGTTGGGTTATATTGTAGTTAAATTATTACATGTATTTTAAGGAAAAAACAAAATGTCCATCCAAATGTTATTTAATGGTAATCTACCACTGAACACTTACCTTGTGACCAAAGAACTTAATAAGCCTGTAATCTGATTATTTAAAACGGGCAACTTTTCCATCACATTGCCAGGTATGTTGAGGGGAACCTGGCTAGCCAAAGTTTCCACTTGTCTAATCTGCTGTCTGTTCTGCCATATAATATCAGCTAAAGCTTCACACCTGGAAGTGGAAACAACACAACTCAGTTTTTACTCGAAACAAAAATTGTCAAAGAAGCTGCACAAAAATTGAAATATTACAATAAAAGAATAAAATTAACCAAAAATTAATTGAAAATAAATTTATAAAAAGTTTTTTTAAAAATGAAAACACAGAATTTTAATGTTAAAAGTTAGTACAAAAAGAAGTTGCATTACCATTCTTGAATTTGATCTAGATTGTTAAGAAATGGCTCCCCATTCCCGGCTAATTGTTGAGATCTCTTCCACTTGATTAATTCAGTGTCAAGAATTCTTTTCTGTAATTCATTGAGATCCATAAAGGTGGATTGGAACCCGTCGATCAGTTTCTGAAAGTAATTCCTTCTTCGTTAATAACAATTGATAAACATGTATACTGTCAGTTATTTAGTAAAAATGTAAAGGACATTAGATAGGAGTGAATGAATCTTCAATTTCTCCCACTCCCTCCTCTTTCTTTTTTAACTAGCATATTAATTTGTTAAAGCCAGACTTAATTTAAAGCATAGATTTCAGTAAACTTCCTTTATACTATGTTGAAAACATAAATTAAGATAACCATGTCATAAAATTTATACACTCTTGCTCATTTTTTTTTTTTGTTAGCTCTTTGGGTAGAAAATTATTTAAAAACCTTTTTATATCATTTTTTTAAAAATATAGTAAAACAATAAAAGATAACTTTCCAATTCCTTGCATTACACCTCAAAATAAAAATAAATCAAATTGACAACACTTTAACTGCTAAACATGGCTAATGGGTGGTATATGCCAGATGAAATCTGTATAGGAGAATGGGAATACATATTGACTTGTTAGACAAAGCACAAAATTCTATTGACAAACTTGTCATAATAGGTAAAGTTAATTATATATATTTATAGTTTATTATGCATTTATAAAGTTTATTAAGTTATATTTTCATTATATATTTTTTGAGCTGCAAGCAACTCATCGTTGAAAGCCAATGGGTTAAACATTCTGCTGTGTTCCAAAAATCACTACATTTTTTTCAAATATGGTTTCCATTTGAACAGATGGAAGCAGAAGTTATACTCAGTTTTATAAAAATCCAAGTGTAAATTTTAAAAATTGAAGTGACAAAAAAATACCATTCTTAAGCGAATTAATTCTTGAATTTGGTTTCGCACTGCAGCGTCATACAGATGTTTTTCCTTTTGAGCTTTGGTTATGAAATCAACATCCTGACTTTGCTGCATTTGAGCTAAAGGATAAAAAAAAAGCTTTAATTAAAACATTTTATATAAAAAATGTCAACTACATCACAGAATTTAAAAGTAAAATATATGTATAAATACTAAAATAATACTATGATATCACTTTCTTTCTTCAGCAACATTTTAACAGGTTTCGTAATTTTGAAAGCAAATAAAAATTCTACTTAATATTAATTGAACATTTTGTAATATAACTACTTTATATAAAATTTAATTAAAAAAGTATACAAAAAAGCACAGTAAGAAACAAAAAATTTTATAAAGAGAAATTGTTTGGTACAAGTATCATATACCAGAGTTAAAGTCGGTGGACCTTTAAGAAGTTTGTCATCGTACAGTTCATGTCTACCTACTAATTTTTAAATTCTATAGTATGAAATCAAAGATGATGTGGTGACTGCAAAAGCCATCACATTACAGTTTGTTTAAAAGTTATCCATTTATTGACGAGTATCGAAACATTACAACTATTCCTGAAGCTGAGTTATAGAATGCTCCAGTTTAAAAAGTCTATCTAGACATATTACACATTTTGGTTAAGCTGCAATTTGTCTTAACTGGTTGCATCACAAAAGGTAGACTTCCAAAAGTAAAAAGTTTTGACATATAATTACTGTCCATTAAAATGTTACATGAAAACTCAATTATAAACCCATTTGATAACAGACAATATAGCTACTTTATTTAGAATTGCAAAAAGGATCATTTCACAGTTTTAACATACCCTATTTAACCCTATAATGATAGTTCAAACAAACAGATGCTTATTAATTACAACCAAGAAAGGTGTTTCCAATGTTATTAGCCTTCCATTTGTTTCACTTCAGATTTTTAAACTAATACTTTCACAATCAAGTATTCCAGTGAATAAAATGATTCAAATGCATTTTTCTCTGATGTCACACTTAATCTTTCATTTCTGTTTCTATATTTTTAATTTGAAAAACAAGTTAAAAAGTAAATTTAAGAAAAGAAAATTAAAGAAACCAACTTAAATAAATCCAGGATGTTGCACATTTTCCCAACATTTTTAAAATAGAATATACGAACAACCGTTTGGTTCAAAACAGTTTTATTTTTATTTAATCAGAAATTATAATCTGACATTACAGTTTTCTTTAATTACAAAATAGCATTTGTAAATAAACATGGAAGGAAGGCTATGTTATTTTTACAATGAAAAATATTCACATCGTGCTATTCAAGAATGCTGAGAAAGTCATGGAATCAATATATCTAAAAGGCAGAATAAGTATGATTGTGAAAAAACAAAAATTCATAAATCTGCAATCTACAAAAGAGAATTTCAAAAAAAGATCTAAAAATAAAGCTAACTTCTGGAAACATTTCTAAAGTAAGAGCTTTCATATAAAAGAAAATCCATCAACTCAAACTGCTGGCAAGATGTTAAATCACTCAGTTTCAATTGTAAATAAAACAGTGATTTGAATCGGAGGACAAAACAAATTTAGTGTTTAATGTCTTTCACCTAGACATGTGACCAGATGCAGAATTTGTAGTAAAAAAGCATTTATCTGCCAAAAAAATGGAAAAAATTTTACAATCTTCGATGAAACTTGGATATATTGAAGTAATGCTAATAATAATAAAAAAAGATGTTTATTACCATAATGAAGGAGAAAATGAGAAAATCTTGACTAATAATAAAGGAGAATGTGTATTTGTCTGTGTGTGTTGGCGCTCTACAAAACAGACCACTAGACCTTGAGCTACGAAATTTGGCACGAACATTCTTTGGAGGGTGGGAATGCGCACCTTGGAAACCCTTTTCGTGAAATTTTAATTAAAAATTAAGCGAATTTGACATTTTCCCTTGATAACTTCCGAAAATATTACAGCACAAAAATCATTTTTACGCCATCTGAAAGTGCAAAAAATTACCTTTTCAATGATATCAATTAAGTAACTATACAATTTTTCCTCTAATTTTAATAAATAATTATAAAAAAAATTGGCATAATTTACAACAATACTTTTCATAGTCGCAACGCAACTCAAACCACTTTCATGTTTCCTCTCTCGCTCATGTTTACCTTTCACCGTTGAAAGGCTAAGGCAATATCAAATACTTTCAAAATTTATTTCATCAAAATTTTTGTGGAATCCTTAAACCAAGCTCCGAGATATTGGGTATATGAAGAAATATTTCCAGTATGCTGAATGATTATGAATGTTCATTTTTCAGCATGTTTCAATTCAGCAAACACGCCGCTGCCCATAAAATGTGTTGCGTCACTTTAATGTTGAAATCAAATGCATATTTTGCAAGAGAAAAAATAAAGTGAAGTTGGTGCTGACAACTAGCAATCAGATGTTACATAACATGGCCAGTTATTTGACTCCATTATGGACATTTACATAGACAATGAACAAAGCAGGTGGAAGGCCACTAAAAGAACATGGGTTTAAATATCTACAACGATCTGCTTCCATTGTCAGGGGAACCATGAATATAAAATGAGGCAAGATTCAATTGAAATTACATTTCCGGAGATCAAGCTGGTCGCCGAAGATGGCTAGTGTTTCCGTATTTATAGTTTCAGATTTATGACTTCCCAGTTTTACATATGAAGGAAAATCAAAAATACGGAGAGATCAAAGTGTAAAAATCAATACTACCTATTGTTAAAATAATTTTTAATGCCAATTTCTAAGGCAGAAACATCACCTCTTTTCCAATAGACTCAACCAAACAACAATAAAAATCAATGCAATTAATACAAGAACTGCCACTTTAGGATAAGTGCAATCTAAAAAGTAACTCCTAATGAAAAAAACAAACAATGAAATTGCTTTCCCAACTTCCAATAGGGACACCAATCAAAATCATTACCTAAAATTACAATTTTTAACCATTAAATATGTATAATTTTTTTTCTCTTTAAGATAAAAATTTTTACTAACCTTGACGTTTGGAACTTTCCTGATATTGAATGACAAATGCTTCCTGGCACTGTAACATCTTTCTGAGATCTTCTCCAGATTCCTAAAAGAAAAAAAAAAATCAGCATTTGACCTCTCGTCTGTTTTGTCCATCCAACTAGCGCAGCAACTGTAAAGGTTGCAGGAACAAGGACATGGGGTGGCGTTCTGTCCATTTTGCCCATACCGTATACAATCACTGTTTTGGGGTCTTGACTGAATTGCCAAATGCTATATACAGGCAATCTGATTTCTCTGTTGCTTTTATTGCTTCGCTCATATCTTATATATTTCAATATCAAATTAGTTGTATTGATGATGGTAGTTGTGCACTACATAATAGTTTGTAAAGGCTACTTGGTTCTATTTGGATTGGTCTAAAAGTGCAGGCTTTCTCACTTGTTTTGTATTACTTGTTGAATTATTATCATTCAGTGCTTGGAATTTTTGCATTTATTTTACAGAACGTTTGAAAACTTTATTTCATTACAAGCAGTATACACTATTTTTTATAAAATAATGGCAAATTCAGAATGTATAAAGCAAACTTTTTGCAATTTGGAATTACAATCCGAAATATCCGAGCCTGGGAATAGCGAGTTTTTTCAATGATTTCGATTCACACGATATACAACGATAGTAGCACAGATGGCTTCAGATGAGCAATGATATTTGTTGAAATTAATTGTAATATTCCTCCCAATCTGCCTCTTACATTTACTTTCACTGAAAATACAAAAATTAACTCGAATATTGCTATAACTAATGGTAAACTTTAGTTTTATAAAGCTTTCATTGATGATTATTTGCTAAATCCGATTGTTTTGGAAACAAATATGCTGAACAACATATGCAAAACAGTGTACTTCATAGGCATTCCAGAAGCAAAAAATGGGAATCAACATAGAATTATGAATTGCAGGTACTTTTTGCTTTAATTATTCTTTAAGATATTGCAAAAAAAGCCAGTGGTTGAGCATTATAGAAAGAAGAGGCATTCTACATCTAAACCCTTTTTCCCAAAGTAATGTTATTGTAATGTAATATTGTTAATTAATAATTTCTCAGACAGTGACAAATTTGGCATAAACTCACAAGGGCAAAAAATTAGCAAAAATCATTCCCTATGCTAAAGCATTCGAAAATTCATTTCCAAGAAGTCATTATCCCTGAATGAGATGTTACCCTAGTTGAGAGTCTGTTGTATGAAGGAAGACTAAGTTGGAAATAGTACATCCCACTAAAGCAATTACATTTTGGAGTAAAAATGTACATGCTTTGTGAAACAAGTACTAGACTTTGTAAACAAAGTCTGCTTATGTATTGTCTATGATAATGTATATGGGAAATGTGTTTGATGACAGTTACAGATATTTCAGCAAAATGTCACTGTAATGACACTTATGCAACCATTATTATATAAAGGATATTGTCTGACAATGATAACTTTAATTCTTTGCCTGAAATAGCAGATATCCCCATGGAACATTAAAAGAACAAAATGAAATATCACTTGTACTTACTTGTGCTTTTTGCCTCAATTTGTCCAATGCAAGATTGATTTCTTGAACTGGATCAGGAGCAAGATGAATTGCACTTGAAACGCCCCGCATAAACTAAAAGCAGAAGAAAATTCAATTGCAAGTTACAAAGTTATTCTATTGCAAGTTGTATACTGCTTGTAACAAAATGACAATTTGAACTATAAAAAGATAATTTTTTTAACACTTAATTTCTTTCTTTTATATTTATTTTAAAGTAATACTTTCTTTAACATTTATAATATCTTCTAAAAGAGCACAATATTTTTTTTAAAAATTATAAGACTTATTTCATAAGTAGACATTTTGTTAATTGAAAACTTATTTATAAAAAATGCATTAATGGGGGAAAAAAATCCCTTTTCGTCAAGCTTGAAGGCAAAGGTAGATTCCTTTAAGTTAATGTTACAAAAGTCATGAAATATTACATATTGATCCATACAGACATAGCCAATGACTTTATTGTTTCTACACATTGCAATATTTACGCTGTGATTCTGTTTTCATGTCATTTAATTTTTTGCTATATCAAGGTTTTATTCCATTTTTCATTCCAAAAAGTTATGATAGATTTATCGGTCAGTACATTGGTCAATTTTTTTATATCTCAACACATAATCATTCAGCAGGTAGGAGTCATAAAGAAATAAACATCTCAACAGTGCAAATATCTCCTAGATAACATTAAGCCAACCTATCTGAAACAGTAACAAGAAATTGACTCTTGGCACGAATGAAGAAAGACTCTAGATTTAAAAATTAATTTATTTAATATAGGTTACAATATAATTGTGCGAACATTACTTTGTCATATGGTAAAATCACATGACATGGAAACAGTTAAATACTACTAGAATGGGCTCATTTAGAGAACTACCTGGTTATAGAGATAATAGTCACTAAATTCTTAACATACAAGAGAATAAAACTATTAAACATTGTGTGTGGAAAATTTAATACGTGTTTTTAAAGCATAGGATATGAATGCAGCCAATTTGAACAGTAAATTTTAATCTCCATCGACGGTTAAAACCAAATACTCAGGCAGAAAATCCCAAACAATTTTAAAGTTAAGGAGATATTTTTCAATAGTAAAATGGCTAAAGGAAACTCTTATTTAAATATCTATCGTTTTTGGCTACTTTATATTGATTTTATTAAACAAATCGTGGTCCCGCCATGTTTAGTTAAATGTCAAATTAAAGTATTCTGTCAAAAAACCTATTATCAAATTAACTATTAAAATTATTTGATTAATTAAAATTAACTATTTACTTAATTAAAGTTAAAAATTAATTGTTACAAAACTTCACTAAAACC
>BGPR01037930.1:0-14918 GCA_013235015.1 Araneus ventricosus | reverse complement strand
GGAGAGTAATGTTTTACAATTTTACTCAAAATCAGAAGAAATTCAGTTTTTCATATGTTACCAGTTTTACTATTTTTAACATTTTGTTAGTTTTTAAGCGCTTAACTTAACAGCCCGAGAATGCTCGTGCATCGAATTATCGAAATTTTAGTCTTATAAACTAAAATTGAATTATTAATTAGCTTTATAATTTGACACAAAAATATGTAGGATCCATAAACATCTTAAGTATCCTATGCCTTCCTAGATGAATGAAAACGACACCCCCTTTCCGCAACAGGAGGGGTCATCTTATTAGATAGCAAAGAAAAATATTCAGTTAAGTGGTTAAGAAACAAACGTATTTGTAACAAGAAAAACCAGTTGTGAAATATAATGGAGTGAGATTAGAAAGGAATATGATTCGCGTCAAATTCCTTCTTGGTTAAAAGATAAAGTCATTTGTTTTAGGAGATTCGGAGTAAATGTTTTATAATTATTTGATAAGAGTGTTTTGCTTTATAAGAGTGTTTGGTAAATAAGAATTTCTGAAATTTGATCAATTTATAGCACTGACCAATCGTTGAATAGTTTGAAGAGTCTTTCTCTAATTTTACAAGTTACTGGAAATTAAATAACCTTGTTAAAATAAAGAAACCAAAAGAGATGAATAAAATTTAATAATTTATTTGATCTCTTTTGGTTAAATTTAAATTTTAGATAACATTAAAATTTTCGAAATAATTCTCGAAAATTTTAATTTAGTTCTCATTTTCTCAATTAATTTTGTTTTCGAAGGAAATTCGTCAACTAATATCTGAGCTTTTTGATCTACGCAATGGAACTTCAGATAATATTTGTATTTTTTCTCAGATGACAGAATGTTTCTACATCTTTTTTATGCATCAGCAGTTATTCTACAAAGGATTCTAATCAGTGCTAGCCGTCGGGAATTCACCTCCTTTGGGTGAATTTTAGTGCTTTCCTCTCTTGGTGTCTGGGGATGTTCCTCACCCTTAAGATGTTTGCCGTCTGTAAAAGTTTTGTAAAAAAAAAGTAGATAAAGTTTTGGGCCTGCGGTTGCTGAAATAAGTAGTTTCTTCAGTGGGTTGCTCTGGCAACCTTCTTTCCTTTTTAATTCCTGTCTAGACCACATCGCATCTCTGGAGGCCTATAACTTTCTTAATATATATCTGGCAATACGATGGTTTAATGTTTCAGATGCCATTACATTGCTTGAAGTCAGAGATTCTAATTCTTTTGGTGAATAGGATCTAATTTTTCATATCAATTTTAGTAGTGCCTTTCTTTTTCCTATGACTTTTTTTGCCTTAATATTTATGTTTCAGATGCCATTACATTGCTTGAAATCAGAGATTCTAATTCTTTAGGTGAATAGGATCCAATTTTTCATATCGATTTTAGTAGTCCCTTCCTCCTTTTTATGACTTCTTTTGGGCCTTAATATTTTTAAGATTCTATTTTAATGGCACTTTAATATTGAAATTGAAATAAATAACTGACACGTCATTTCATAAAAAAGCACCTAAAGATTCGAATTTAAACTAAATAGATGCTTAACATAGACAGATATCGGCTTCAGAACAGGAGAATAAGAGGCTTCAGGGCCTAATTTGTAAGAGATATCTCTTTTACCCTAGTCTGGTGTACGTTAATTCATGTGGTTTACTACCAGGTGGAAGTGTGAAGAGGGAGTTCCTCTTCAGGTGTTAGCGTAGCCATTTAACCATTCTCAAAATTATGAGGTCCATCCCAAAATAATCATCCTATAGCTTCAAAGTGAGGCTTTAATCTAAATAAGCCATACTGAGCTTAAACAAAGTAGATCTTCTTTTTAAAGTTTAGAAATCTTTTAGTTTTACTGTGAATATCGTTGCCTTCTGTACAAAGAATTATAATTACTGATTGAGTTTACAATTCTGATTACACGATCAAACTTTATCTGCTTCATAGTTGTCCTTTCAGCATTTTAACTAAACTCTATTATATTAGTGTGACGTTTTAGATTAAATTTTATATGACCTGAATACGGGCTGCTATTCTTTTATCTATTTCTATGACAGTTCGTACACAGAATTTTGAGTCTTTCCGCCAAATGAGGATTAGATTGAATGCTGTTAATGCATTTGTTAGAAAATACGAGTGTATATATGAATTAAAATTTTTTAAAGCCTGGCGCTATTCCTGCAAATCTATTTCTAATTAAGGACTTTGAAAGGGTAATAATGAATATTCATGCATTTTTGTAAAATAACTAAGTGAATACAGTTCATTTCGCATTTGAAATCTCTGCAATGGGGAAAAAGAGCTTTAGGTCATAGAGAAAATAATAATTAAAAAAATATTTAATATAAAATTATTTTGCCTCATTCGATTTCTAAATATTCCAAAAAATAATTTACGAGGAATAAGAATCCAATAAATTTCATTAAGTTAAAATCATTTGCTGTATTTAAATTCAACTAGATGCCTTCGGCGACCATCTGTTCGCCCGTAATATTAATAGCCCGTAGTTATACTTCCAAAGTGGCGAAATCGGCCCAGTTGTTGAGGCTGGAGGATTCTATCAAAGTTTTACTTTGCAATATTTGTCAGAAATGGTGGGTGGTGGATGGAAGGCGACCATCGTTGATTTATTTGAAAAGAAAAAAAAACATAGGCGAGATCGGTAGAGTGGATGTGACTAGGGGACACTGTCAAGGAATTTCTCCATAGAGAAAGTACAGTAAAGTAGTGTTTTGAGCAGTGGCGGCTCGTCAGCTCAGACACTAGCAGTGCTGAAAAAGTTTTCGCTGGTATTGGGTTTTTGAACAATGTTCAAATCCGGCATAATGCGACTTCCATTTTTTATATTCAATTTTTCGCTCAGCGGAAGCTGTGAAAATACGATTTTTTGAAGGTTTGCAATGTTCAGCTTTTCTTAGATATCTCTACTAATAATAAAGGAGAATGTGTGTCTGTTGGCACTCTGCAGGGAAGACCACTGGACCTAGAGCTACGAAATTTGCACAAAAATATTTTGGAGGGTGGGAATGTGCACCTCGGAGCTTGTTTTTGAAATTTTAATTATAATTTTAATTAATTAAAAATTAAACGATGTTTTGGCGTTTTTCCTTAATAACTTCCGAAAATATTACAATAAAAAATAATTTTTACACCATCTGAAAGTAGAAAAAAGTACCTTTGCAATGATATTAATTAAGTTGCCGTACAATGCTTTCTCTATTTTTAATAAATTTTTAAATATATTTTTTGGCATAATTTGCAACAATACTTTGCATTGCAATGAAATTAAAACCATTTTCATTGTTTAAACAAATATTTATTTGCGTGTTTCTCATTTATTGTTGAAAGATAAGGAATCTAGTTTCTATTTTATTTCATCAATTTTACTCTGAATTCTATAAGCAAAGTCTATTAAGATGGTTAGTATATTAGGAAATGCATTCAGTATGCTGAAAGATGCTTCAATTCTTTTTATCAGTATGTTTTAATACAATTAACATGCTGCTGGACGTAAAATGTGCCGCGACATTTTAATATTAAAAACAAATGTGTATTTCGCACGAGAAATACGAAAGTTTAGTTTGCGCCGACAGGGTGCAATCAGATGTTACATGAGAAGAACAGCGACTTAACTCCATTAGGGACGTTCACGTTGACAATGAACAAAACAGGTACAAGGCCACTAGAGGAGAATGGGTTTAACGTCTATCACAATTCAGAATTTCAAATGACTTTGCTAAGTTAATCATGAATATCAAATTATGTATAAGAGATTGAGTCGAAATTATATTCCTAACGAACAAGCCGGTCGCCAAAGTCGGCTAGACCCTAATATAATCTAGGAGACACTATCAAGGGGTTTTTCCATAGAGAAAGCACAGTAAAGTAGTGTTTTGAGCAGTGGCGGCTTGTCAGCTCAGAGATAAGCAGTGCTGCAAAAGTTTTCGCTGGACCTGCATTTTTTATATTCAATTTTTCGCTCAGCGAAAGCTGTGAAAATACGATTTTTTCAAGGTTTGCAAAGTTCAGATTTTCTTAGATATCTCTAATAATAATGATTGATCACTAATTATAAAATTTTTTAACTGAATAATATTTTAGAAAATTATGTTCAAACTTGTTTCCTAAGAGTGGTTTCTAATAATATGTATTGATTATTTAATAAACCAGACACGTTCCTGTCGAGACAACATGAAGCGAAACCATTAAATATCCCATGATAGAAAGCAAAAAAAAAAGCCAAATGAGAAATTGAAGGCGAAAGTCGAGGGCCAAACCAGGGCTGTAATGACCGCAGCTCTGGTGCCTCTCAATTCAAAGGGAGAAAGGACTGCTTGTTTCTCCTGGTTAATCGTGCAGCGGTACTCAGTTGATCCTTTGGAGGGTGGAGCAATTCTCTTTACAGCTCTATCCTGTGTCTCTCTCAGTTGTTGGTTGATTTTCTATTTTCCTTTTACGTTTATGCTACTTTCTGCCGTTTTTGATGAAAAAATGATGAGTAAAAAAAAACTCAAAGTGAAAAACTAAGCAAATAAGAATAAAACGAAAATACAAGCTTTTAAAATAATTTCATGGGGGACTGCAGCTCTGCAGTCCTAATGGACGAACCGCCACTGGTTTTGAGGTTTTCCTTAAAAATAGAGGGTGGTAGGGAGGGTGACCATTGATGATTTATCTAGGGGCCATGGGCTTCCATATGAAATAATAATTGGTGAAATCGGTACAGTGGTTGGTGCAAGGGGACAGGTATTTTGATTTATTTTGAATATATAGATGTATTCATATGCTAATATTTTTATGTTAAAATGTAATTCTAATATAATATGCATTTCTAAAAGAAATTTGAAATCCCATTGATCCCATCTCGTCTACCAGTGCTTCTTAGTCTTTATGGCACTGTCATCAATATCATTAAGTTTTTGAATGATACGATTATTTTATAATGCAATGAAAGGAAAATATTACTTATACAGTAGTAACTGTGAGGTTTAGTTATTCCCATTTTTTAGTAAAATTGATTTTATGTTTTGCTTTACAACTGTATGGAATCTATTCAAGTGGTCTATAGGTTTATTTATTGTTTTTTGTTTAAAAAAGAAAAGAAAAATAAGGAATTTAAATAGTTATTTTAAGTTTCTGAATAGGACAAAAATGTTCGTTTATCTGAGAGATGATATTTAGCTTTTGAAAGAGTATAAAATTCGTACTTTTATTTTTAAATGTTTGAAATTTTCTGTTTTAAATTTATGACGTCGTGCAATTTTTCCATACATCGAATAATAATGCAACTACTTTTCGATGTGTTTCAACCACTTTTTCTGGAGCGTTTCCTTTAATAAAAATTCTTCGTTCTTTATAATATTGATAATTTATCACTCTTTTTCATTCAGTCACATGATCTTTGATGTGTTTCCAAGTATTGCGAAGTTATATATATATTGTGCGTAGATTGTTTATAAAATGTTTAATACCTTTGAAAATTTATACTTATTCGTATTCTCTGCTTTAACTGATTTTTACAATTATGCTTTAGTGTTTGATCTTTTCATTCCTATATAGATTTTTTGTTCAAATCTTACTTTTTGAAAACTAGTGTATATTTAAAACGAAATGTACCATGATCGATCAAATGACCGGTTGTAAACATTTGATTCGAAACTTTGCATAAATGTTATCGCTTTTTCACACTTCATGACTTTTCTATTAAATATATACAATTAATTTTTCGTTCTTTATTTTTATTTGTTAATTCTGATAAACACGTGTAGCCTGCCGTTATTTACCATGGACAGATCATTTGACCAGGATATCGTATCAATTTAATGCACATTTCTGCATAGACTGTTGCGTTGTAAGTTTTATACAAAAAACCCACATTTTTTTCATTCGTTGTACAAATCTGTTTTGTCTTCGTCAACATTGGCAAAAACACACGTAACGTGTTTTGTCTATCTGTGAAGACGTTAATTTCATATAAATTCCACAAAATTATTTTTTGTTGAATTATTACCTTAAATTTACTTTGTTGAATATTTCCTTACTGAAAGCAATATTTTCAACATTTAAGCCGGAAAAATAAAGTTATTACGTAAAAACCGGTCATTTGACCATCTATGGTACGAGTAGGTAAGTATTAAGTGTCAGTACGTTTAGGGTTAAAGTAACTTAACCTTTTATAAGGCTATTTTTTTCTAGTCGTGGTTTTATTAAATAGCTTAGGTATTATGATTAATTTAAGAAAAGAAATTCATTTAGATTATTGGATGACATTATTTTTTGTTAATTAATTCTATTAATTAATAATTAATAACAAAGTTATGGTTTGAGATAAGAAATTGGAACATCCAGGTTTTTGTTTCATCGAAAAATTTGGCGAGAATTTGCGCCAACCTTAAAAATGAATTTAAAAATTGATGAATTTGGTGGGAAGTTTTGTGATTCCCACGGCCTTATAAAGGGTTAAATATGATTTTGTGATAACCTTTTTATAATAACAGTTAATGTTTATTTTATCGTAGATTTTTTGGGCTTTATTTTAACTATTCAGTATGAAACGTGTTGAAGAACATTCAATGTATAACGTCTGATGTTGTGCGATCAGCATCATCTTATGTTAAAAAGAAACAAAGATATATATTTCCTTCGGGACATCTGTAATCAGAAAGTTTACTATACACCCAAAAATCCCCGAAATTTCTTTTAACTTCACCACATCACTTTTATCGGTAATCATAATTTTAAATCATGCGAATTTGTTTTCGCGTGGTTTACATTTATTCAAATGAAATTCGTAGTAAAAATGCAGTATCCATATCACCTTAATAGACACATTTACAATTTGATGTGTTAGGTAATTTGAATTAAAAAAATAGGACACAAAATGGCCATGGCCTCTTAAAAAGTAAACTGCATAAATGTCATTAAATTGGAGTCAATGAAATCGCTTAGCTTATCAAATCCGGTGGAAACCTAATGGCCATTCTTTCAGTTGCTGCCGGAAATGCACGTGAAATCAAAGAGATATATACTTGTGTACCACAATTCCTGCGCCTCTGATGTAAATCTCGTATAATTCATTGTGGTTCCGATTTCGAGCAGCTTACCTTAAAAGTTCAATTAATAAAGTCTTCGCTTCCTTTCCTTTTATTTAATTTGACCTGTTTCATGTTTGTAAAGATAAGGTTGTGCAATCAATTTTTCCATTCGCTTCCGAGTGTGTCAGACGTATGAAATTTTTCACATTTTTCTATGACAAAACAATTTTTAATGCGTTTAGAACTTAATTCTCAGTTAATCATTAATTAAATTAAATTTTGATTCCATTCCGTTCAATTTACGCTTCACCTGGTAGTCAGATATCAATAGATTAAAAAGTCGAAAACAATTTAAATACAAAAAATTCTGCGGTTCTGCAAGTTCATTTCAAATTCTACTATTACAAAAGTATTTCGAATCCTTCTACCTATCTTTAAATTTGCATCGGAAAATAATAAAAAGAGGGTGTTTCGAAGTTTTTAATTAAATTTATTTCCTATCTTTATTTCTTGTCTACCTGTCTTTCTTAACTTCTCTTCGCATACTAAATAGTGCCATTTTTCACCACAAGTTCATTTCAAATTCTACTATTACAAAAGTATTTCGAATTCTTCTACCTGTCTTTCAAAATTTAGAGTAGTTTGCTTTATTTTCAGTTGAGAAGGGTCATTGCTATTTTTCATTCAACGTAAATTTAGTGACCAATTAATTTCTTCCTCTGCTCTAGAGAATAAGAGAGAAATATTAATTTATATATTTCGAAAAACTAACTTTCTTGTTCAAAAAAAGAACTATAAAGCCATTTATTATTCAAAATTTTCTGCGAAATCTGTTCTTCTCAGAGAAATAAATTCATTAACACAGAATAGTTAACTGATTAAAACTGTACTTTTGTTCTTAATTGTTTTAGAAATTCTTTCGCTTAATTGGACAAATTTTTACATTTATCATTTTGTATTTTCATTGCATTTTCGTGAATGAAAGCCATTCTGACCTAAAATACTGTGTCTAAAAAAATCATAAGATTTATTTCATTCTTTGAAGAAAATTTCACGTGACGAAGGACAATGAAAAACTTTTATTATATTAAAAGAATTATAAACATAATTAATACCCGAATAATTAGATTTATTGCCCATTTTTAACTCGCAAAAATATATTTTGTAACATAAAAAGTTTCATAACTGAAATTTTTAGAATATATTTTACTGAAGTATATTCTAGCAAAATTCACACACCTTGTATAAGTACCATTTTTCTGTTATATTAACCTAATATTTAGAATAGAGTAGCACTTATTCTAATATTTTTTCTTGCATTCAATCAGTTTTTTTAAAACATCCCAGAAAAGAACATTAAAATGTTTTGCACTGAGTAAAGACAATTAATAACGTTTGAATATAATATTCTCTAACGTAGAGTGTTTATAATTTAAATTACGCATAATTACCTTCGACTTCCTTAATGATAGTGAAATCACTGAGTTAGCTTCCTGAAATACGCTTATTCCAATTATTTGCATCATTAATTTGCAATTATACTGCTTTTAAGTTGATTTTTACCCGATAAAATGCTTCGAAGCATTAACGACACATAAATTATATACTTTATTATTATTTTTAAAGTGGAAAGTATGAAACAATATGCATTCGAATATTTTTTATGAAATTGCAAATCAGTTAATTAGTATATCAGTGCATATCAGGTTTCTTACAGTTTCACTTTGCTTTACTCAATCTTTAATCACTCGTTGGAAGTTTCAAAGACAATCGCATTATAAAGATCCTGTTTCATTTTTCATCTTTCAAGGATTTAAAATGTGTTTTCTTATTTCAATTATAGTTGTTTTAATTTTGGAGGGTTAGCAATATTTATATTATATTACTACATTTTTCATTATAACTCATATATGTTTTTCCCCTTATATTAGTGCACCTACTCACTTGTATAATACAAGTTAATTTTTCTATATATATTGTCCACTGATTATTCTCTTTTCGTTCTATGCCTATGAAATTCTACTCATCTTCTCAGTCGTACTTAGTTTATTCCCTCGTTTACAACCCTTCCTTATCTAATAATTCTATATAAATAACTTATACGCCGTTCACACTCCAGTTTAAATTATAGAAATTATTAATACATTTACTTCAATATATTTCCAATACCAAAATTTGATTTAGAATAACATACCGTTAATATTTCAGCCCTGAGCACTTCAATTCTAACTTAGAATTCAATAGGAAATACAGTCTTTAATTTAGTATTACAACACTGAACTATACAAGTTTTTGAAATAAAATTTTAAAAAATGATGTAACAGATAATAAAAGCTTTATTCTTTTGAATGATGCAACACTTCTTCTAATTTGTTTCAATAAAACAAGACGAAACAATTTTAAATATGCAAAGATGAGCATGTGAAAGTGACGCATCTATCTACTATTGCATAGGCCATTTTACCTGCCTAGAACCTAAGATATACGACCTAATATGAAGTCCACGTGAAAGAATGCAATACTTCACTCGAGTTGAATCACATTTCTATGGTATTCCAGGTTGAAATCTTATACTCTACCTTGAGGTGGGTGAAATTTCAAATATACTTAAGATATTCGATCTAATATGGACTTCACGTGTTTGTACAAATATTGTACAGGGAAAGAATGAAATTCCTGTCTCAACTTGACTCACATTTCTATTGCATTCCAAGTTGAAACTTTATTCCTTACCGTACCCTAGATGAAATTTCATAATGTATCTGAAGTACTGAAATCTCCAAGTAAGTAATATTTTTATGACAACGCATTTCTCTTCTCCAAGTGCGTAGTGCTCAAACGTCTTCCCGTTGGTGTGGCGTAAAAATAACCACACTGTCCCGGCCTACCCAAAAAGGGTGTAAGGCCGGTAGAGGACCAGTGGGGAGACCTCCACCAGCATGTGGAGGACGGGATTTATTGGGTACAATAAAAAAAAATGATACAGGCATTGCCCGAACAGGGGCAGTAATTTTAAATACAAGAGGTGTGGCGTGGAAGTTTGGAGAGGGGGTGCCAGCTCAGGTGTCGTCCTCGTCATCTGACCGAGGTTCAAAATTACGAGGTCCGTCCCAAAATAGCCCTCGTGTTGCTTCAAAACGGGACGTTAATATAACTAAACTAAACTAAACACTTCTCCAAGTGCGCCAACTGTAACTTGGTAGGAACTTTAGTGGCGGTTTGAGTGCAGGTTGCATCCGTTGCATCCCGTCCTTACGCACTCTCAATCTACTCCATGGTCATACATCTTCCGTTGGTTTGACCTAAAAATTGAAATTGTAGATTTCGTCTATGTCATTTCATCACACTTCAGTTTTACGACGTATGTTCAGCACAATCAACATATAGCTTAATACTGAGGTTCTATTCCAGCAAATTAAACCACTTCACTCATTATATGTCCGGTAACCAGGTCCAAAGCAAAGCGTTCTACTTCTAGCCTACTTGACTGGGTTCTTAGTAAGTAATTGGCTGTTAAAGCTGTGCCATTGTGGCAACATTACTAGATGATGTAATATTGAGGTTTGCTAGTCTGTTTACGCTACAGATTAGTTATATTAACGTCCCGTTTTGAAGCAACACGAGGGCTATTTCGGGACGGACATCGTAATTCTGAACCACGGTTAGACCTCTCCAAACTTCTGACCTCCCCAGAGGGGGGATGTTTGGCCACTACGTATGATTTAACGTGCAGAAGGCCCCATACACGGCGGATCTTCAGTGGAATCGGGTTTTGAGCCTGGTCCCATTTAGGCTACAGCATTGAAAGCAAGTGCTGCCCAAACAATACAGTTCTTGCTACCTATATTATTCTACGTCTGTTTTCAACTAAATTCATTGTCTTGTATTTAAAATAAAAACATTTGCAGATGTGAAACTTGAAAATTTAAACTTCGTCTCTACCGAAATATCTATGAGTTTTCAAAATAATTATTATAAATTGCTTTATAAGAAATTTATTGCCAAGGATTATAATATTAAATTTTTTATAAGTCTCCTAAAAGTTTGTTTCTTTATACATAGAAAACTAGTAAGAGCTAGTATAATATAACATAATACAGTACAACCTCGGTTAACCAAACTAAAGGGGAGGAGGCCGTTTCGGCGATTTTCGGCGCCGATAACGATTTTTTCGGTTAAGCCAAGAACATCTATTACTATTTTGTATCTAAATGCAGTAGGTAATTCTGAAAGTGTATAACGAATTCAAAACTCTCTTTGTAGACTACACTTATGTTCTTTATTAGAGTTAACCCTTTGTCAGGCACAGTATTCGCACTAGCGAGTTCGGGCGCAATGCGCCTAACTGGCTCATGTCAGCAATATCGTAATTAATATTGTTAATACCCCTTAATTTTAATTTTAGCATTCTGAAATTAATCACTGACCTTCGTGGGAGGCTTAAAAAGAAAAGTGGGTATTTAGTTGCAACAAAGTCTCGCCTCCGCGATTATTTCAGAGCATTACAGTATGTGCTTCTTGGATTTGCGATTTCAAAGGCATTTTTGATAGCCCGGGTTTCGGTTAATCCGAGTTCAGTTAACCGGGGTTTTATTGTATGATTCTCAATCGAATTCTGGGTTATTATGCAATGTGTCTAGAACTATTAAGTGAGAATTCTCTTCTGTGTCATTTTCTTTTCCTACTAATAATAGTAAACGAATGTTATCCTTTAATAAGAATCTCAATGAGGAGCAATAACAACTCTGGACGAAGTGCTTCACGAGAAAACTAACCGGTTTAGCCCTCGTGTTTTGATAAGATTCTGGAAGAAAGAACGGAGCCGGGAACTAAAGTGATTAAGTAATCTAATTTATCTAGTGTAATTCGTACGAGCAACCGCTCTTTTCGCTTGGTGAAGAAAGTCGAAAACTTTGCTCAATTGCCCAATACCTTTTCTTGACTTCCAAAACAAACGAGGGGAACAGGCGTTTGTTCAGTTAAACTTTCGAATTATGAATGTAAAAGAAAATAATGTTTTATATTTACAGGGGTCGATCCAGTTTTTTTTAGGGGCCCATTTTTGTGAAAAATACAAATACTTTTGTGAAAAAATTGAATGTGAATAGAAGTGAAATTTTGTAAAAGGGCCGTTTTTACGAATTTGAATTTTGTGAAGGGGCCGTTTTTTTGAATTTGAGTTTTGTGAAGGGGCCGTCTTTATGATTTTAATTTTGTGAAGGAGCCGTTTTCATGAAGCGGAATTTTTTGAAGGGGTCGTCTTTATGAAGCGGAATTTTGTGGAAGGTCCGCAAAACGGCCCCAATTTTCGCCTGCATCGACCCATGATTTATAGAAAAAAATCAGAAACTTTGAGAACTAATATAGTGTTCTTCATTTCCATTAACCCTTTGCACTCCTATGTCGATTGTGACTCAACATTCTGAATGATGCATCTTATTCACATTTTTGTTGGATAGCGCTTATTATAAAAACCATATAATAGCAAACACACACTGATTAATTTTAAGGAATTTAAACAAATCAATAACAGTATTTTTCTGCTTCCTAAATCAACCGAGCTTCAATCAAGCTTCCTAAATCAACTTACACTCACACGTATATAATTGTACATTTCATTACCTTTAGGAGAACAAAGGATCAAAATTTTAATCTATCATGTTTTTTTAGAATAGTAACTAAGTTATCATCTGCTTACAGCTACTAGCCTTACTAGCACCCTAACTAGTGTCAATATATCACGAGATACATTTCTTGCACTGCAAAATTTCGTAATATTCATATTAGAATTGAATAAATATTTTAAAAGTGAGAATTTAAATATAAATCAAAATTCTGATAACGGAATTATCACCGCTTTTGGCCAATCACAACACAGTTATCAACAGATAGTTCATATCCGATTCAAAAATTGACGATAAACCTAAATTGGAGGAGTTTCATTTCTGTGTTTTTATTTCGTGAGTTCGAAACGACGTAATCTCCGATTAAATTCGATTCAAGTTTTCTTCTTGAGACTTAAAACTCATACAAACGCTGTATTAGAAATTGCGCCGTTATTAACATATATTTCTTTTTTACAACTAAATTTATTGAGAACACAATTTAACAAAGTAACAACTTAATCCCTTTCTTGACATTGTGGATATAGCTTCGAAATTAAAGAAATAATTTCATCAAGTGCACTTAAAACCAGGGAAGTACATTTTCCATCGAGCAATAACTCCTAGAGACCAATCTTCAAAGTCGGATGCATAGAGTTTAAAAGACCCCTCAGAGTATAATTTAACTGTAATGGCCCATATGTTACTTCTTAAACACCGAAGAAAAATACATTTTATTTGCATTCAAGCTTTAAATACAACATCGACAGTGATAATAATTAATTTTTGCAGACTATGTCGAGATTAAAATAAAGCTGTCATGTTTCAATTACCAAGTATATGCAATAATAATTAAAGACTCGAAATACAGTCAGACCTTTATTTTATCTTTAAATTAATCCTTTGGGACTAATGTCAGATACAAAAGATAACGTAATAACGCTCTTGTAAAATTTAATTACTTGCTATAAATACATACTATTGTATTTTCTCTTTCCAGTTTTGTACACATCAGCTCTCAGAGTTAATTATAACTGTCTTTGTTGTGACAGCATAACATCGTCACTGGTATTATAGCTTGTTAAATTGTTTCATTTATTTTCCTAATATTTAATTAGATATTTATAGAAATTAATGATAGCTAAAATTTTACGATTCGCATAATTATGCAAATTGTTATCTATTCGTTTTTACTGAATAATTTGTGATGTTATGAATTTAAAAAATTCTATTGTTCATTTAATAAATTGAAAACTTTTTAAACATTTTGAATTATGAAGCGTCTATATTCTCTTAGATTAACGGAATTCTTATTTTCCATTTTTGATGCCTTAGCGGGGTTATCATGCTCCCATCTGTTCTGGACTTTGAATGTTTGATGAAACAGCTAATATCTTGTAATAAATTTGCCTGATGGATTATGCAATATTAGTCATCATTATGTCGAAGATTTAAACTGGAATATCAAAAATATGCTCAATAACAAGTTAAATATTTTGAAGTGACACTCAGATTATTTAAAGATACATTTTTTATTAACTTTAAATGGAACATTTGTACAGGATGTTTCAAAACTCTTGGTGGCCACTTAAAAAAGTGATAGAATACATCAAGGAAAGTGCAAATTAGTATTCAGTGTACGGTCGTAACTCAAAATGTGAATATCTAGAGGTTTTTTTTTCTCAGTTTATGTGATTTCGTGGATTGGCTAACGCTGTCTTCTAGTCTCTCCTGGATGGAAATTTTCCTGTGAAAACATCATTTACGATGGAAAGTAATATTTACGATGAGAGTTTCCACAATTTTCATGGTGATCTTACTTAGGATCTCTATATCTTCCATAGGAGAAATACCCAGTGGCGGTTCGTCTATTAGGGTTGCAGAGCTGCAGCACTCCCTGAATGTTTTTTAAAATCTGTATTTTTCGTTTTGAATCTTATTTGCTTACTTTCCCACTCTCAGAGTTCAATGACTTACGAAAATGCAAAAAAGTAATAAAATTTTTTTAAAAAAGGCATAAAATGAATCCAAACGAAGAGAGACGCAAGTCTGAGCTGCAAAATAATCTGCCCCGCCCCGAATTTCGTTCACTAAGCAGAAAATCCGGAGTGAAAAAACAACTCCTTCTTCCTTTAGCTTAGACGGGCTATGCCCTGAAAGTCAATACAGCTCTGGCTGGCACGGAGACAAATGAACGAAAGAAAGATACTCTTTTTAATATATTTTTCTTTTTTCCTCACTCTCATTGGCTGTTTATGAGTTAGACGATGTATTA
>BGPR01037929.1:671-12414 GCA_013235015.1 Araneus ventricosus | reverse complement strand
ATTGTACACCGAATATGTCTAAAGGAAGATTTACGAGCACTAAAAATGTAGACCTATATCAGATTGTACACCGAATATGTTTAAAGGAAGATTTACGGAATACATATTTTCTTTCTTCAGAAGAATAACACAAAGTTAAGGGGAGGACACTTCTGCTTGTTCATTGGAGTTGTTCCTAAAAGTGTGTTGATACTGATCAGGATTAAATTTAAAAATAAAATATTAGCTTCAGGTAGATAAGTTTTTATAATAAACTTTTATCGAAGTGCAACTTAACGACAGTGTCTAGATTTCTTTCTTTTCAACCCCATAACAGTTTTACCGAGCTCTATTCGTGCACCGAATTATATAATTGTTAAACTTATAAGCTAAAATTAAGTCATTCATGGATGTTATGACTTGATACAAAAATGACAGATATATATAATCCATTAAAATCTCAAGTATTCTATGGACATGTAGTTGCATCAATACGACAAAGCATCCCCAAAACAGAGGGTGTGTCATCTAATTAGATAGTACAATAAACTACACAGTTAAGAGGTTAAACAACGACCAGCAAGATTAACCCCTTAACTGCCGCGTCCGTCATATCGACGTGCATCGAATTATCGCAGTTTTGTGCTTATAAACTAACATTTAATAATTAATTAGCTTTATAATTTGACAAAAATTATGTAGAATCCCTCAGCATCTCAAGTATTCTATGCCTTCTTAGATGAATGAAATCGACAGCCCCTTTCCAAAACAGGAGGGGTCATCTTATTAGATAGCAAAGAAAATGCAACTCCTAAGGGATTAAGAACATAAGATTGTAAGGGCATAAGTTCTCACCGATTTGACGGCAATAGCCTCAAATTCTAATCATGCATGGAAATTTTATTAATTTACCCCTTGTATAAGTTAAATTTGGGTTTCCTGTAAGTCATCCATCACTTCAATATCAGCTGATTTAAAATCTTAAATTGTTTTTTGTTTTTCCTGTTCCTAAAATGAAATTGTTCCGTTTCTTCTCTGTGATGAGCATTCTGACTATTAATTTGCTCTAAAAGTGCATTTTATAATCAAGAAAAAATTCCAAACCCAATATATGTTTGCGATCCATAACGATGGATTCTAATTTTATCCATGAACCAACATGGCAATCTTGATGCTTATAAATACAAGCCACAACGAGAATAAATATTTTTAAAAATAATGTACGCATTTTTACAACAAATCTAGAAGTACCAATAACCCTGCATTATAATTTTATCCATGAACCAACATGGTAATCTTGATGCTTCTAATATACAAGCCATAACAAGAATAATTTTTTAAAAAAATAATGTACGCATTTTAAAAACAAATTTAGAAGTACCAATAACGATGCATTCTAATTTTATCCATGAACAAACATGGCAATCTCGATGGTTCTAAAATACAAGACACGACGAAAATGAAAAAAATTAAATAATGTATGCATTTTAACAACAAATTTAGAAGCACTAAAAATCATTAATTTTGTTTTAACACATGTTTGTTTATCAGTTTTTCACATTTGTAATATTTTACAATTTATCAATTCTAATCCACTTTCCAAAACCTTTTTTCGAAAAAATCTGTGTTTGCTACTTCTGTCGTCATAGCTTTGGCATCATACCCAATCAATTTTATTTCAAATGACTAAACACTGTAACACTGTACATACTTACCAGGCATAATGAAACCAGAATCTCTCTTATTCTGCTATACAATTAGTTATCTTCTCCACTGTGTACCAGAAAGCTCTAAGCCTATTCATGATTATTTGCTTTTCCACTTAATGGAGCTGTTAATATGTTCAGGGGATGAAATACTAGGTGCAATGATATGTTAATGTTTCAGAATAGAAATTGATTACCCACTAATCGTAGAGAAATGAATTTCGGCTGTAACATAGGGATATCCTTAGATCACGCAATCTGTATCTGAAGTTACCCTGAAAATCACTGGGAGATAAGAAAATTAGACAATACTGACAGATTTTAATGGAAAAGAATTTATTTCAGAATAATTTGGTTATCTATACATTTAAAATAATTTGCCAAACTTGGATTGTCATTAGTTCAGCCCAAACCATTGAAGCGATTTCGATCATTTTTATTTCAGATGGAAGCTTACGACGCCTAGATATGTCATCAAGTGTCACCTTCCTCCCTCTATTTCCGAAAGAAATCGAAAAAATACTTTTCCACTGTACATTCTGTATGGAGAAAAACCATGATAGATTCTCCCAGCCGAAACCACTGCACTGATTTCGACAATTTTTATTTCGTGTGAAAGCTTATGACGTCTAGATATGTCATTAAAGGTCGCCTTCTCCCTCTTTTAAGAGATATTGTAAAATAAAACTTTGGCAGAGTCCCTCAGCTTTTACAACAGCAAATTCGCCAATTTATTTCGCCAAATTGCGAGCATACCAACAGGACATTAATATTGTGGGCAAACGGTTGGTCGCCAAAAGCGGTTAGAAGTTTTTTAGAATTTTTCCCTAGATCTTTCAAATGTATTTTTCATATCTTTCAAATTTTAACACTTAAATAATAACGATGCCAATTTAATACTTCTGTGCGCTTTAAATCAAAAATATTTTTAAAAATTATAATTTCAAACCGCTAGATGCAATAATACCTAAAATAGATTAATTTCAAATTACGTAATCTTAATTTTGGCTTTCTATTACATTCATAAATTTTTTCTCAATTATGATTGACAAACTGACGAAAGAGGTGTAAATGCATTTCTAAAGTATATACAAGATAATTATATATATAAATATAAGAAAATTATAACATAAATATTAGTGGAATATATATGAGGATGATATTATAGAACATAAAGTTTGTTTACTGCTGCACAAAATGTGGTCTCTTAGTCTGATAGCTAAGCTTCTTATTGGAGAACGTTATACTAAACATTTAAAAGATGTTATTACGACCAGTTTCTTATTAAATTCAATACAACGTATCGCTCCACCAACTACTGAAACATCGGATGGTTTAAAACGTAAGCTACACTTTTTTTCTTACAAAAAAAGAAAGAAAGAAAAGAAACGGCTTCATTCGCTTTCTTTCTGTACAAATGGCATATTTCTATCCTCGTTTATTAATTACATATTTTTAAAGTTTCTGTCGATCATTCCATGCATCGAACGATTTTATAGATCTTCTCAATGAAAATATACCTACTAAACAAACTTTTGAGTTTTTTCATTAATTACAATAAATCCATAAATACCGAAGACACGCATTTTTTGAAATATAATTTCCATCATAACATTTTCTACCACTATGTATGACATACTTTTTCTTTACTAAAAAAATACAGCATAATATGTGTGTCCTTTCATAAGATAATCAGCAAACTTAAAGAGTCCACAGATAACCAACCAGAACAAAAATTCACAAAAGTGAACGGCCACTTCGAACAAATCCTCTTTTCGTTCTGAACCGTTCAGTATCCGTCATCATTGCATCTAAGTGACATTTTACAAATATTCGTCACTAATCTGATTCCATAGCTTTTTATATCTTATATATTCTTTTTTATCCTTCAGAACGAATGTGTCAAAGAAAGTTACAATAACAAGATCTAGCAAAGGCAAAATCTCTTCATGCGTAAGACCTAAATTTTCCCCTTCTTCATATTTTTTCTTCGTCCGGGAAAGAAGAAGAATTATCTTTTGGTTTTATGAGTTCCTGATGGGCAGATTTGACCGAAATGTGAAATGCATAACTAACATGAAACGTATTTGTTGAGGTATCACTTTTAGTGTATACCCAAAAGTAGTCTAAAATTCGTTTTGGAATATGAGCTATTTAAAGAAAAACAAGCCAAAATTAGAATTAAAGGCCAGTATAATAATACTGGAGCTGTTAAATCAAAATATCGTAAGCAGAAAACCGCATACAATTATTGATGTAACAGCTCTAATCACTAACAGCATATGGAATTTTGTGAGAATATTCAACAATCACATATCTAGGGCATATGAGGGGTGAAGGTTACTGATGTAGCGGTAAAAGGTGTGAGTTAATGCAGGGTATTGTTAATTATAGGCAGAGTGATAGCTGTGGCATAATACCCTATCTACTATCAACACCGTACTTTGCACTATCATAGATACTACATTCACTCCCTTCAGAAGGATTACTTCATGATGACATAGTGCAGACAACACGGAATAAAAACACAAGTTTTAAAACGTTAATATATTTAATAGAACAGCAATTTAGTTAAAAACATAAATTAAACTACTACATCATATGACAACTAGGGCGGTGAGATACTAACAAAAAGTGAGAGAATGATCAGGTGGAACATCGCCTTTAAATACTGCAGCAGTTTCTTCGTCATGGGTTAACAGATGACATCTCCAAAATGGGCGGGTTAGATACGCATGCAATTATAGCTTACGGCAGAGTTTGCGATGATGCCACATATCACATGCAACAATTTGGCTTGAGGGCTGCTAACATTAATTGTAGAACCGTGCCCTATTTTCGTTTCAATCGGTCGGAAAAAGGTGTTGAAATCGCCTATTTGTCTTTTTTCGTCACACAATGACGCGAGGCCGTTATTGCGTAATTGCACCGATTCACTTGCGCTAATCCTTTCCGCTTCTACCCACCCCTTTCGCCTTCAAGCTTCCGGTCCCCAAGCTTTTTTTCTCCACTGCATTAGGGAGGCTTGTTAGTTTACTGCTGTTTAGCTTATTTTTCTCCACATGTGTTAAGAGTATAAGAGAAAGTTTAAGGGAGGTCTCTCCCGCTGGTTATTAGAGAGAATGCCTACAGAGGAATGGCATCAGCTAGGCGTTATAATCCTTTTTAATTTAAAAACGAAGTATTTTTTAGAACGCTAGTTACGATATGTAAGCTGAAGAATAACTTACGATATGCACTATTTTATCATTTATAAATGTTTCTTTTGTCTTTTAAAAAACGCCTTATGAATGACTAAATGAAGTAGCACAAGAGGCTAACACTCTTTTACATTAATTTGAAATGATTTGTAATGTGAAAGTGTACCTTAGTTAAGTAAAGAATTTTAAAGCTAAATATTATTTCTCTATTGTTAATTGATGAAAGTGTGACAATGTGATAAGTGTAATAAAAGTAATAACAGTATAATGTGCAGCTGGAATTTTTTAAAGTTTATGGGGGGGGGTGTACCCTGCTTCCTCTGTTTCCAAATTTCCTGAATTTTTATATAACTACTTATTTCAGTAAATGATATTCATACTACTCTGGAGTGAAATCTCCATTTTCGGTGGGAGGAGGGCGATACCCTGGTGGTAAGATCTCGATTTCGAGGTCAGAAAGCTCTAGGTTCCAAACCCGTTTGCACCGAAATATCCGCTGTGTACATGAGCCTAGTTCACGTTAATTCTGAAGTCGAGGATCAAGTGTCCTCCTGAAGGTACGCCTACACACGATGATAAGGAAGATATATATTTTAAAATGAAGTGTAAAATAATTTCGGTAATGTGTTTGGACAAATGTTTTTTTTTATTTGTTGTAAAATATATTTAAAAGCTGATGGGGAACGAGTGACATTTATTTTCATCAATCTGACAGTTATATTCTGTTGTGAAAATCTCTCTCCAAAAGAAGTAAGTGGAAAAATGAGAGAAGGACAAAATAGTTGCTTAGAGTAAGAATTCTGACCACATATGTGAAAACCAATGTGGCACTTCTTGAAGTATGGAGTCAGTTGAAGCACTTCGCTTTTTTGAAAGTTCTTAACAACAAAGACATTTACTATATACCCATTGTTAGAGAGATGTGGATTCCAAGCCTATATATATGTATAATTAATTTTCCACGTAGTTAATTTTAATAAAGATAGATGGAAGCACGATCAGCCTCCGGCATATAACAGAACGAGTCCTTGTGTCAGTGTTAAGCGTTCTCTTGAAGCCGCCAAGTGTTGCATCATTATCAGACGACTCATGGAAAGTTTAATAATTATTTTAACTCCAAAATCCCTCTTAAGTTTTATATGTTAATATTCACTTCTGTGCAATTATCTAAATAGTAGTAATATGCCTTTAATAAAGCAATTTAGTATTTAAAATTGAGTTTTCCTTTTCTTCGAGCACACCCTAGGTGCATCCAAAATACCCTTTTTCCTAATTAGGAGATGTCTAGGAGAATGATTCCCGCTTTGGTTGTGAAATGTGTCTAGATTCCATCACACACACACACGCACGCACGCAGCAATAGTTTTGAAATATTCATATTTTGAATGAAAGTTTTAAAACTGAAATATGAAATGTATTGTAAATAAAAACGCAAAATGAAGATAATTAACATTCTGACGAAACTATGAATTGCCTTTACAAAAGTTAAATAGCTTTTTCATCATCGACAGTATCAAAATTAATCCTCTAAATTGCATATGATCCTGAGGATATGTTGCTCCAAAATAATTTCAAAAATAAACAAAAGTGGTGCCGGTATTCCTCGAAACATCCTATTGAAACAAATAATAATGGAACTCTTTGCGCAATTGTGCGCAACCTTATCCAGTCTAATACGTCAAACCTGTAGGCTTATTATATTTGAAGAAATGCAATAGTCTTTACAAATGTTCCGGATATTAACCGAAATATTAAAATAAATTTAACAGCAATTTAACACTGGAACAGCAGGTACGAACAGTTTACCAATGTTCCGGATATTAACCGAAATATCAAAATAAATTTAACAGCAATTTAACACAGGAACAGCAGGTGCGATTCCGTTAAAAAGTATAAACTCATCCGAGAAAATACCCCATCAAGAACTACTTGTTTATTTCGAACAAACACGATAAATAAAAAAATAAATTGAATGTTAATAGTTTGAGATTCCAGCTTCTTTAAAACTCATTATGCCACTTTCTATTCTTTTACCTATGGGTCAAAAACAGAAAACATAAACACATTTTCTCTTATATGAGTCAATCACAAGTCGCAAAGAAACCACAGACAGGAAACCAAGGCGTAAAAATGAACGACCATTCTGAAAGGTGAACGGATTCTTTTTTTCACCTGAACTTATACGGAATCCATCATCGTTACTTGTGAGTTTTTCCGGGCATTCTGAAATGAACTTGATTCCGAGAGTCTCGTAGATATTCGTTTTCTCCTTAAAGATGGTTGCGCCGAGGCCTCGTTAGGAAAATAAAAGCCAAAAGTTCATCATGCGGAAGACCTAACTTTCTTTTCTCTTTTCTGAAAAAAGGACGTTTTTCTTAAATTGGTTGGGATTTAATGTCGGGATTTTATTCCTAACGGACTTGCATGTCTGAATTAAATATCGTTCAGCGATTGTACGGTAGAAAAGATTCCATCATGCTCCAGATATCGCATCGTCACGATATATCGGCCTAGGGAGAGACCAGCTCTACCTATTTCGATAAAATGCTACTGGTAAGTAATTTTAGGTTCTATGAGTTTATGATGGACGTGTTGCTCTGAGATGAAAAGTGTTTAGCTAGGATGAAATTTATTTGAGGGATCAGTTTAGAATTACGAGTAACTCAAAAAAGATAGGCAATATCTTCTACTTCTTGCTTATTTTTGCGAAATTATGCATTAAGTATTATTTCTTAAGCTTCGCTATTTTTTGGTTGTTGACTACAAGACTTTGTTGATGTACGCTTTTCTTGCTAACCGCCATGGTTTATGTTTTCGTGTTAAGATAGATGACGGTTAGATTATATATCTGATATCAAAGCAGTTGTTTAGGTGCTGAATTTCGCTTTTGGTGTCAGGAGGTTGTGGGTTTGGCACCGTATTCAATGAAATATAGAAGCTTATCTGTGTGTTGATGCACATAAAGACTGATGTTTGGTCATATGCTTACATACTGTTAGTATTTCGTCTGAAGTACCATACATTTCTTACAATCACTGTTCAAAATTTAAAAATAATCGTACTTAACATTAGATTACTAACCTTGAATCGCTGAGACAACCAGTGACATTATTTGCTGACTGCAAGCTCGTCCATAGGAAGATAGGTGCTTCCTCAGCTTTCTTCCCAAGCCGCAGGAAGACAAACGTCAGTTCATTACTAGCCTTTGCAAAGTGAAGAACATTGAATGCAAACCACACTGTAAAAAATATCCGTTTTTTTCCCGGACTTTTTCCGTATATTTGACGGTTTAAAGCTGTTTTGCTGACAAAACGGTTTTTCACCGTTTTCCACTCCAGCCATAAACGGTTTAAACAAATTCCATTTTTCGTCATACGGTATTGTTTTCCACATGATAACTTTCCCTTTTCTTAAATGTAATTTTATTGCATTCATTTCATGTTTTTAATAGGGTTCCATCTCCGCTATTATTTACACATGTTGCAGTAACCTGTTGTCACTCATGAAAGCTAACCTTAAAACACGTGTTCTGGCAATAGTTGATTTTTACACCACTAGGTGGCGCCACTAGAGCTATAGTGACTTTAAAACTCAAATAGATTATTTTTACTTCATTTTATGAAGTCTCCGGTGGTCTAGTGGTTAGAGCGACTGCCTTTTATTTCTATGAACGCGGTTTCGATCCTCGGCTTGGAGGAGTTAGAAGTTTCGTCACCATCTTGCATCGAAATCGTCCAAGTAAGTTCAATTAAAAATTATATTAATTAAGCTAATTGAAATTAATAATTAAGCCTTGATTAATTGATAATACACATCAGCACATTTCAACTCAACTCGAACAGAAGGAGAAAAACAACTCAACTCAGTCGATGACGTCACTTACTTCGATGACTTAATTTTTATGGAGAAAACTTAATTTCATACGGTAAAAAACCGTTGTGACTACGGATTTACTTCGTAACTTTTACGGTTTTGCACAACCAACCCAGCTGCCAGTTTAAAACCGTAAATTTTACGGGATTTTTTTTACAGTGTAGCGGGAGTGGTCTCGCCTAAACTTTCTCGTATACTTCCTAATACATGTGGAGAACAAATAAGTGAAAAGGCAGTAAAACGCACAAAGCGTCCCTAACACAGGTGGAGACAAATTAAGGCGAACGGCATACTTCCCTCGTGCAGCAGGGCAAAAGGTAGAAGTGGAAAAAGAAGCCGCGCCATTGCGTAATATGGCTTTGTTTCACTGTACGATAAAGGAAATCAAATATGCAAAATGAACGCCTTTTTTTAACCGAGTGAAACCAAAATTGGATGCAGATCTACAAATAGAGTTAGAAGACTACACACTAAATTTCATTTATCTAAGTCATTGCATTTGGGAATTATGGTGTTCAGAAGCATGCGATTATACAGACCGACAGACAGTCACCCCTTTAATGAATTTAAACTAAAATTTGATACGGACCTACATTCCTGATGATAAAACTGTGTTCCATATTTTATACAATTAATTATTTAAGTTTTTGGGTTAGCGTGTTCACAGACAGACAGAAAGACACAATTGCAAAATTGTGTTTATCGGACTCATGGAGGTCTAAAATGTGGAGATTAATCAAAATCTCGAGTTCGAATTTTTTGACGATTACAATACTTGCTCTTTGTATACTTCCACTAATTCTAATTCCACTTCCGCGTTGGGTGACCTTCAGAAATCGTGGTATGACGTTTCGCTTATTTTTTTTCTCCACTACGTTTAGGGTTCTTGTTCGTTTTATTGCCTTTTAGCTTATTGTTTTCTCTATATATGTTAGGAGTATACGAGAAAGTTTAGGGAAGACCACTCCCGCTGGTTTAGGACTATAATAGAGTGTCAATCACACTTGTGAACTCCGAAGCTATACGTTAATGCAACAAATCCTATCTTCTCTTGAATCTGTTCACAAACCCACGAGTCTTTAGAAGTTGAGACTAATTGAATCAGAGAACTAAAGATATTCGAGTATAAAAAATGTTGCTTGATTTAGTTTAGTTCGATGGACTTCTTACTTTGAAGCTACTCGAAGATTATTTTGGGATGGACCACGTAATTTTGAGTCAAGGGCAGATGATGAGAACGACGCTTGGTTACATTAGCAACCATTCTCCAAACATCTTTATCAACGGAAAAGGATTGATCCCAACTGATGACATAAACCACATGAACCAACTCGTCTGTAAGGTGAATTTTCATGGGAATCAAATCCAAAACCCGAAATTCTTCAGTGTAAGAACTGAGACTCCCAAGAGGCCACTACGACCCTCAAATATCAGAAAAAGAGTCTAATCCACATTTTTAATGCTTTTCTGTTTAAATTTCTAAGAACAACGGAACTGAAGAAAACAGAATGAACTGCTGAATGTTAAAAAAAGTCATCATTAAACGATTTATTTCAGTTTTTTAAATGGTACTACCTTTGTCCCATAATAATAGAAGCAAGTGCATATTTAAATGGGAATTATTGGCGAGTGCAGCTGTAAGTTATGTTGTAGCGCAAAGTTATGAAGCCTTCAATCAAAATCAATGTTTCATGACATCTCTCATTTGTTTTGACACATCCCTCAATTTTTAGGTTGATTTAATTATTACAAATTATAACTATTTTTCTAATTTCATCCGCTGCTAGAAATCAATTGTTTTATTTCAGTTGAACATCGACCCGTTGTAAAAGTAAGATAAAAAAAGAGAGTTTTCAAACAAGTATCGAGTTGCGATTGTCCAACAACCCTACACATCAGTACACAGTATCAGTGTAGAATTGCAGTCACTACAACATCAAGCCTCGCCCAATAATATGGATGAATTGATAGAAGCAGAAACTATATGAACACTCAAAATAAAAATTAAGAGTAATATTTTTAATTTATTGTTTAATTTAATCTATTTTTTTGATAATAAATGTTGCGTTCTATATATATTGTCTTTTGCTACTATTATTATGGGACAAATTAAATTCATCAACTGCTTCTATTATTATGGGACAAATTAAATTCATCAACTGCCGCTATTATTATGGGACAAATTAAATTCATCAACTGCTGCTATTATTATGGGACAAATTAAATTCATCAACTGCTGCTATTATTATAGACAAAATTAAATTCATCCAGCTTCTGCTATTATTATGGGACAAATTAATTCATCAACTCTGCTATTATTATGGGACAAATTAATTCATCACTGCGCTATTATTATTGGGACAAATTAAATTCATCAACTCGCTATTATTATGGGACAAGTAAATTTCATCAACTGCTGCTATTATTATGGGACAAATTATTCATCAACTCTTTATTATTGTAGGACAAATTAAATTCATCAACTGCTTATATTGTGGGACAAATTAAATTCATCAACTGCTGCTTTATTATTATGGGACAAATTAGGCTTCAACTGCTGCTATTTTATGGGACAAGTAAATTATTAATCAACTCTGCATTATTATGGGACAAATTAAATTCATCACTTCTATCTTGTAGGACAAATTAAATTCATCAACTTCTTCTATTATTATGGGACAAATTAAATTCATCAACTTCTGCTATTATTATGGGACAAATTAAATTCATCAACTTCTGCTATTATTATGGGACAAATTAAATTCATCAACTTCTGCTATTGTTATGGGATAGAGGTAGTAATAAATATAAGCGGAAACTATAATAAAATTAATAGTTCGATTTGCTTATAGAAGCTGACAAAGCATAACAGAAAAATAACTTTTTAATACTTGTATCTAACTTACTTTGTTTCATGTTTGTAAGCATGGAATTCCGGAATAAATTTTTCACTCATATCCCGGTGGGCTAAAATTCTGAAATTTT